>JBBYHL010128604.1:0-15964 GCA_038381835.1 Adansonia madagascariensis | reverse complement strand
TTTTATTTAAATAAGATTTTAAAAATAGAAAACTGAATATTTTTGTATCAAATATATTTTTAACTTAAGCCTTGATCCAAGTCTAAAGGGCTTGTGCTGTAGGGGAACTAATCAGATGCATTTTGAGACATTTGAATGTCTTTATAAAGGAGATTCAAAAATTGGGTTAAAAACAAGAGACAACATCATGTCATCTCCTTTCCCAAATTTATTTTGGGTTCATCCAAAGGCTTTAAAGGTTGAATAAGGTACTATTAGAAAGATGACTAGTTGATGTTTAATATAAAAGTATTCCAAAATTGTAGAAAATCATTTTCTAGGCAAAATTAATTTTTAAATTTGGGTTAATCTTGACACTAGCAGTTTATGCAAGGGAAAAAGTGCACTAAACTTTGAAATTTGTTTCCAAGCTCATCTCGTTACATCATGAACAATAACTTTGTAAAAAGGGAATTTTACAAACTTTCTGGGAAAAATATTTAAGAAGTTCATAAAAATCGTTTGCTTAGCCAAAACAACCTAGATAGAAATTGTTCGCTGATTCCAAGGGTTCTAGATAGCAAAGGTTTGAGTATATCCTTCATTTGGAATGATCCGAGGTACACAAGACACCATTAGAAAGGTACTTGATGCCTTTAAGGGGAAAATATTAGCAAAATCAAGGAAAATATTTTGTGGTTCGAAAATAATTTTCTAAACTTAAACCACAATGCTACTAGAGCAAAACAGGGTGTTATTCTATATTTTTAGATTTTTCCAAGAGTAGACTCGAATCTTGGACATATAAACGTCCATGATAGAAAGGAGCAAGTAATATGGGCATCACGAGTTCATTCCATAATCCTAAGTAGTTTGGGACAATGAAACAACCTATTGACCATGTCACTAAAAAGGGTATTGCATTTTAACAAAAGAAAATAACATTTTATTTCCATGAATCTAGACATGAATGGTTTAGTTCGTCCCCAAGATTAGAGGACCAATTTGATCAAAACATTAAATCTATGCTAGCCCTCATTATTTGAAGGTAGCATAGACTTCACTTGGAATCTTTTGAAAAATCAGATTTTCTTTTTTAGCAAACATGCATTTTGACAAACAAATCAAATACAACATGAATGAAGATAAACAAGTATTAAACATGCAAACACACAAAGGTGACCTTTTTATATGGAAAAGGAAACAAAATGCAAGGAGATGACAAATTAGATGCATGGAAGTGACATGAACACATTTAAGTAAAGAAAAGCATCCCAGAGTTTTCAAGATAACATTTTTATGTCATGAAACTCCTTAATATGCAAGAAAGTGCATGAATATACTCAATGCATGTTATTAAAACATTCAAGCATGTGTTAAACATATGAAAATAGATGAAACATGACAGGAAATGCATGAATAAAGGGTTGTTTTAATGAGAAAATGAAAGATAAGATATTTGGCCTACCATGCAACATTAAGGCATCAAGAGAACATCAACATCTTAAAACTACCACAAACAAGGCAACAAAAGTTTCAAGCTTCAACGTAGAAAGGTCATGGTAACATAGAGAGGTTACTAAGATGATGAAAATGTTGAAAAATCAGAGAATATGCAGAACCAAGTGGGGAAAATATACCAAAAGTTTCAAGCTTCAACTTTTTCTATTAGTAGCAACTTTGAACTCACTTTTTTAAGGCTGAACAGCAAGAGAGATGAAAAAGAGGGGTGATTTAGTTAGGTAAGGATAGAGGGTAGTTTTGAGAAGGAATATGAGTGAAATGAAGGTTTTCATAAAGACTTTTAGTGATGGCTTTGAGGGGTTCCGAGAATGGATAAGAGTTTCATGGTTTTTAATGGCTGGGGAATATTGAAGGAATGTCTGGAGGTAAGTGTTTTTCTTGCTAAGAATGTTTTTTTTGGTAGGTTCCTATCAGCTAAGTCCAATGTTGGCTTATACAGCCATGTGATTATGAAGACAAAAAATACAAAACGTAAGGGCATTTTAAGGTTTTGGTGTATGTACCTCCTGCAGAGATCAGGTACTTTGTTCAGTTGCCATGCAAACCCAATGGTTTGCTTAACAAAAACAATGGATTAAGGCTACTTTATGCAACTGAGCAGTAAGAAAATTTAGGCTTACCCTTTGACAAATTGCATAATGTCATTAAATGTCCCTTGTCATTAGCTATTTGGGCCTCAAAATTTTGTTTAAATCTGGTTACAAGTGCAAAGATGAAGCCTGGTATGAATTTTGACGATTTTTTGTGCAAGAAACATGTTTGAATTGGATTTTGCATCAATGGTGCAATGGTTGAAAAATGGCTCAAACTAGGCAAAAATGCCTTTGTGTATTAATACAAAACATTGTGTATCGATACAAAAGGCAATTTTTACCCATAAGTATCGATACAATGAAGTATGCATCGATACCAAGAGAAAAAGTTGTTTCTAGTCTCGAGACTTAGAGGCTTGTATTGATACTGCATGGATTTGTATCTATACTCAAGCTCATGTATCGATACATTTTGCCAAAAATCACAACTATAGCTATTGCCAAGGTCTGTATCGATACAATCATGGTAGGTATCGATACATCTCATTAGGTCTCGGGACCAAACCCCCATGTATTGATTTTATACAAAAAAATTCAAATTTTTTGGTGACACAAAATCCTTGTATTAATACTTATGCATTGATATAACTTGCACATACCTGTGGCTTCCTAAGTTACCTCACCTTGACTTGTGTAATCATCCAAATGACTCCAGTGACACCCCGAATATTGATCTTTGATGCCTTATTTTTATATTTTTCTTTAATATGACCCATAGGCATTTTAGACCTCCTAAAAAAGTTTTTTTTGCTTGGTGCCATGTCACCTAATAGTGCTGGCGACACGGTACCCAGCAGTCATCCCTAGTTTATTTTTTATTTTTTGATTCTATTACCTTTCAATTGAGTCTTGGGATGCCAAAAGTTAGCCCGAACAAAATGAGGCATCTACACCTTTTTTTATGTTTTTAAGTTTCTGATTTTTTGTCTGTGAAATTATCATATTCCTTTTCGTCCTACTAACATATTTCCTTTTTGTAGTGTTCGTCATGCATTCATATTTAAAAATTATTTTCAAAAAAATATATAAGGGAATGTCCCATGTCAATGTCTCTTCAGTGCCTAACACGGAATATTCAAAATTTTAAAATTTAATCTAAAAATTAATTTCGTTAAAAACCTCTATGTTCCTCACATCTTTATGGTGCACATGTGATATAAATTTTCTTTCAAAACCCAAATCTATAATTTTCAAAAAGGTTCATGCATAAATGGAGATTATATCTAAATAATGACCAAATGGAACCAATTAAATTGAAATCAAAGCCAGATATAGTCAATGGACACTGATTTTGGGCGTCATGCGGATGCTAGTCCTTTCCTATAGCAACCAACTCCGAACCCGACCAACGAATCTCTGGACCTTGTAGACCTTGAAATCAACATCTGTGTTTCATAACTAGAAATATTATTTTCGATAGGCATGCAATCATGCCTAGCGCGAAATGATCGATAGTGACTCAAAATTTATAGTTACTTCATGGTAACCTTCCAAGACTAGTTGGATGAGTGATTCGTTCAATGGTCTTTCTCCCCTTTATATTACTATGCCTAATTGAAATCTCAATCAAGGGAAAACCTAAAGGCTCAAGCACACAACCATGTAGATCTTTTAAGTTGTGTGCCCCAGCTTTGGGTTATCCAGAGAGAAAAGAAGAAGGGGTACATGGTGACAGTTTTTTTAAAAAATATTTATGTATATAATAATAAATTAAAATACCAATACATCCTAATTTTATTTTATTGTTTCAATTATATGTTGATTTTTTAGTGCTTTCACTAATTGTAGTATAAAAGTATAGATATTACAATTATCTAGCACAAAAAAATACAATTTTTTACTTCCAGATTTACTAATGATGTCTTTAGAATTTTTTTTTTTTTATGATTAGTCAATATATAATTTATAGTAATAATGTTATATTAAATGTAATTGTTAATAACTATATTTATCATTTTCAATGCATTAAATAAAAATATTATATATAATAAGGTTAGATAGTCATTTTAAGATTTTTTTAGCAAAATCATGTCTTCTTTTATCTCCAACCAATGATCACAACTAAAGGTGTCTCCGGGTTGGGCTGTGGTTCAAAAGAATTTTGAATTTTAGGTCCAAGGCCAAATTTGTCGAACTGAATTACAGTTAATCTTTTTAATAAAATATTAAAAAAAATTTTACACTAATATTTATATATTTTATAATTAAATTTAAATAAAAATATATTATTTTAATTTATAATTACTATTTTAGGTTGACTCTTATTAAAAAAAATAAACTTAAACCTGGCCTGACTTTGAATTGTAGCCGTACTTATGAATACGTCTAGTCACAACTAACCCATTAATCTTATATTTATTTTAAAATTTAAATTAAATAAAATCTTAAGTAATTAAATGCATAATTTATGACAATTATTTAAGGAAGTCCATGTGTCAAACGACCAAAAAAGTGATCATAAGAAGAAGAATAATATATATATTAATTGATGCAAATATAAAAGAATGGGTTTATTAGTTTTTAATAAAGCCTAAAATTGTTATATATGGTGAGTAGTGAAAGATATTTGATTGTTAAATTTGGAAAATGAAATTAATAAATTAATAAATAATACTAATTTTGAATACAATTAAGGGATTATCTATTGACAATAAATATTTTTCATAAATTGACAAATAGCAATAAATCAAGTTTACCACATTTGTATAATCAATACAATATATTCTATATATGAACAAAGTCAACTATATAGCTTCTCACCTATAACCATAATTATATAGTTTAAATTAATTAAAAGGGCTTAGGTGGAAATTGATTTTTTTAATTAAAAAGATAGTAAATCAAAGATATTTATTAAAAGACATATAATACCTTGTATGTAAATTTTATTGAGAGCGGTAAACAATAATAAAAGAAATGTAATTAATTTAGCTTTTCTAAAAAAATTCAAATAAAATAAATTGCAATACATAGTAGCTTTGCAAAACTGTCCATATAGGTCATTCACATTAAACAATTGCTATTTTTGTTAAAGAATGTGGCTTTTATATATTTATATAAAATAATATTGTAAATATATATTGTAAATAAATTATAATATTTTATAAAAATAATATAGATTTATTATATTATATACGTATATTAACATTATATGCGTATGGATATTTATTCTAATAAACGTATATTTATGTATATTATTATGTATATATTTATTATACGTGTAAGAAACATCTTTAAGACACAATATATAATTTTAGTTTTTATATATATATATTTTAAATAAATTTAAGAGACAACATAGACACAATTAGGCATTTAATAAGATATTGATTTTGTTCATGTAGTTTCTGTACCATAGAAACTATTTTGTGCACAATATAAATTGACTTGATTTCATATATTATCCAATATCATATATTATTTAAATTAGACATATTATATGTATAACAAATTTAAAATAGATATATTATATGACATAATTATGACTAAGATATCGTATAATATAATGCCTAAATGTAGAACTAGCTTAAAAAACATTGTTAGATTTAAGACAACTAAATTGTATAATTTAATAATATATTGATGTTTTAAACTCAAACTATTATACAATATTCATATTGGTAAAAAAAAAAAATCCGTGCATCATCCAAATTTAAGACACAAAATTTATGTAGTTTTTTATGCATAAACATTATATAATTTAGTTTATAAATCTTGCATCATACAGCTAAATCTGGATTTTTAAATGGAACTTATTTTACTTTATTCCACTAATTCTTGCTACATAGCTCATACAACTCATCTAGTTCCTCATCAGTCTTAGCAATACAAACAAATAAAATATACAAAAATGATTAAACAAATAAGTAAATAAACAAATCGTTTCATGCTTGAACAATTAAATAAAAATGAACTCAATATAAATAACAACAAACAAACAAAATTTAGAAATAATTAAAAGAATTACCTTCAAATATGGCTTTTAGAGTTTGTAAAACTCTTATTTATAATATTCAAATACATATATAAGTAAAAGATAAGTCAATTTGAAAAGTATAAGGTAATAAGATTATGATTTACTATATGAAATATTAAAATTTAAATCAAATCCAAATTTGCATGTATGATTCATTATAATTATTTTAAAATATAATTCAAATCAAATTCAAAATAATTACATGTATGATTCATGACAGTTATTTAAGGCAGTCCATGTGTCAAAGAGTATGGTCATCCATGGCGGCAATTGCTTGTTATGCCAAAAGCTTTGGCTTTATATATTTATATAAGATATAAGATTATTAACTTAATTTTGTTAATTTATTTTTTAATCAATTAAAAAAATAAATTTACACTAATTATTTTATTTAATATTTTCATTCTATACTCGTAAGGAAAAGCAAATAAAGAAATTTAAACTATTACAATATCTAACACGAATTATGCATTTGATTTATTTTTTCTAAATACATTTATTTTTATTATTTCCTTTATATTAGATAGTAGATTTTTTTTTTACACTGAGACTTTATTTCTTATTAATTTTTTTTCATATGCAACATGAATTATAATATTTAAAAATTTTAAAAAATATTTTTTATTATAAGAAGTATATATTGTTAGCAAATTTGATGTTTTCATATTATGTCAAAGACCATGTTAGATTAGGCCTACATAACAAAACACTTGATCAAGGATTGGCCAATGGATAAGTCAATCCTTAGGTTTATTTTATAAACAAATTTTATTTTATTTTAAATCTCATATATATGTATATATGAAGATATATAAAGCAGACATATATGCTGAAGCTGAAGTCAGGTTCAAGATGTCGGCATCTACCAACTTGTTGGTGGCTCAAGTCGATAAAACCTATAGTCATCATCATTCTTAGTGTTACTAAAGGAATATTGGTGACTAGATGATGATCCAAGATCATTTTCTGGTTTAGGATAACTAAATGACATCTAACGTACACTAACATTGTCAAGATGTGCCGAAGTAGGTTGACTCTCCTCTGACTAATTCTATGTCATCGGCTACATCTATAAAGCTCCATAAGAGGGTCTAGATTTGAAGTTTGTTGATGATATGATCTATTCTTGAAATCCCAATGACGGACAAATAAAAAGTTAGCCTTGATCATAAAACCATTTGATGTATTCATTTGCTGGTGTGAAATTGTTGTTTAGAATTTCAAAACCATCAACAATTAGTCTATTATGATTTCTCCAAAACTAGATCCATTTTCTATGCTTTTTAGTCTAGTTTTTTCTACACGATTACTGCACTTGTCAATTTTGTAAACTTTGTCAAGTTTCACTCGTTTCTGAGAGATTGGTTGTTGTTTCCCAAACTAGAATAAGACCTTGTCTACCTAGTGCCACTATACAACTGCAAAGCATACTAATGCTGTATTTGCACTCCATACATGATTATGTCTGTAGGCTTCCAATGGGAGGCATGCATGATTTCATTAGAATGATATGGTCTCCATTGAAACTATGAAAAATGTAGAAATTATTAATGAACACTATGGGTTAAATACACGCGTACTTGAATCTAACTATTAAAATATTTACCTGATTATATCCCATGCAATCTAGTTGTCTTTCGATGCTTTCTATGTCAGTCATAGTTTGGATGCAATCCTTTTGACTGCACTATTTGTTCAAATATGTACTAATATCTTAATAACTTATGGGCAAGTATAAGTTGTTGTAATATAAATTAAGTACTTAGGTTTATTCCTTAAAGCAAAAGGGTATACGAAATCTTAACTAACTCACGATGCAAGAAATGCAGGCAATACCAAACCCATGACTACAACAGCATTAAAAAGCCACCTATGTCATGGGTTCCTTCAATTATTTCATGGCAGAGTTCTTTATACAAGAACCTTAAATAGGTAAAACCCTAACTATAAGTTGGAACCTAACTAAAATCTCCCAAAAGTGGAAGATACATTAAAATAAACCCGATTCATAAATTTATCGAACATTAACATTCCTCCAATCAAGCGTAAAATGTATGCTCTAGCAGTATATTCTATTTATTGTATAGTTGCATCTTCAAGGAAATGACCAAACATTTCTTTCAACCAAGTCAGTTTGATTATTGAGCCCTATTTATAGTTAAGTGGGGGGGATTACACCCAAAAATTCTTCAAACACATCATCCTATTCCAACAGTCTACCCTTTCTTACTTTTATGCCATCAACCAGTAGTCCCAGTTGAAGTTGAATATCCAATAGGGTGATTGTGCATTCATTGCATGGAAAATGAAACTTGCTTATCTCAGGTCTCCATCATTCAATCAATGCAAGTATTAGTCCATGCTCATATAGACATCGGTTTATTAAAGTCGCATAGTAAAATTTGAATGTTTTTAAATAGTTTACGATTAAGGGATTTGGTAGTTCAAAAGAAAATTTTCTCCTATAAAAAAAAGGTCTTTAATTTACTAGTTATAAAATTTATAATTAATAATATTTAAATATATGATTAACAAAATTTAGTACCTTAAATAACACCTTTGACAATATATAATCCTTTTGCAATTTTAATGATGATGATGATAAAACCATTGAATTGATCAAAAATTTTCTTATTACAACAATTTTCATTTAAATTCATCATTACCTAAACCTTTAAACAAAAATTAAACTAAATTGCCATAAATAGAAATAAATCATACCTTCAAAATATTCAAATGGTTTAATCCCTTCAAACTGGAATTACAACAAATGGTTTAATAAAGTTATTCAAATAGTTTAACCCTTGAGATTCTCTGATGATCTAATCAAGTTATTTAAAGCAACCTGACCCACAAGGGTTGATGTTACACCCTAACCACATCAGAAGGTGATTAAAAAAAACACTGCTCTTATCCTTTAAGCACCAAAAATGATGTCAAAAGAATCAGATTCAATAGCCATCAAGGAGTTGCTAAATGAGAAAGAAGCTAAGAAATTCCTTAAATTCATCAAACAAAATGAATACAACATTATCGATCAGTTGAACAAGCAACCTGCCTAGATATTTGTGTTATCTTTACTGTTAAATTTCAAAGCTCATAAGAAACTCTCTTCAAGGTCTTGAATAAAGCATATGTCATGTATGGCATTTTAATAGTTTAGTTAGATCATTCAATAAGCGATATCACTACCAATAATTATATATCTTTCAGTGATGATGAGATCTTCAATGGAGGAATGGGAAACTACAAAGCCCATCATACCATTACCCACTACAAAGACAGCACCCTGCCTAAGGTTCTCATTGATAACAGGTTAGCCTTGAATGTAATGCCTATGCTTTGTTTGAATAAGCTCCTCATTGATGTGTCTCATATCAAGCATAGTCCCAAGGTCGTGCAAACGTTTGATAGGACTGTAGAAAGGTTGTAGAAAACATCACCATTGAAGTAGATTTCCATGTGATGGAATATTGCTCCTTCATATAATTGATTGTTGAGGAGACCATGGATTCACTCCATATGGCAGTACCATCACGACTGCATCAAAAAGTGAAATATGTTATTGAGAACAAGGTTGTTAGCATTGAAAAAAAAAAGAAATAAAGCTGTTAGCATTGCAAAAAAGGAAAACATTATTACTGCTACCTCTACTGATGCCTCGTATATTGGGCCTGATGTCCCAAAATCCTTTTTTTCATCTTTTGAGTTTGTCAATGCCATTTACATTAAGGAGGGTTTACTAGTGGTTGAGCCTTATTTATCAAGGAGTACTCATATGGGTCTGAAGTTGACCGTTGTCAAGGGTGTCTGGGTTAGAAAAAGACTTGGAAAATAGGGAATTACTAGAGCTTTGAAAGTTGTTAACTAGATTGACAAGAAAGGTTTAAGGTTTAAGCTGAATGCACAGCAGCAAAGAAAGTAAGCTAAAAAAAACCATAAAAAAGGATGGCCTATCTATTGGGTCAAGAATTGGGATGAGAACCCATGCCATTTCCATCACTTCAGGAAAGCTTTTATCCTGAAAGACACATTAATCTAAATCAGGGGGGAAATAATAGCTCTTACATGGTTATTTTGAACAAAGCATTCAAAGGTTTCTTTATCAATATAATCAATAGGTTAAGAATGTTAGTAATAGATAATCAAACTAGTCTGTGCTCTCTAAGTTTTGTTCCATGTGTTTGGACTAAAACTATGATTCCTATATTGCTTAAGTTTATTTTAAAGTAATCCTATGAATTAAACCTACGTGCTTTTGCCTAAGAGCATTGTAGAATCCTTTGTATATGCATCATTTTATTAAGTACTATTAATAAAAAGGACTAAGCATTATGAATTTCATCTTTTGTGTCCATTCTTTTTTTTTGCCAACTTTTAGACTTTTTTATATATTTTTTCTGTCTATATTGTTATTTTTCCATATTTTAAGATACCTAGATGAAAGTGACATGAATATTCATACTAAGATTTCAAAAATAAATTTTAAGCACCCAATCTATGCTGTGAGGTTGAGATTAAGGGGGATTCTAAAGAAAGCCCTAGCCATCAGATCTGTTAAGTTTAATTGAATAGGAAGAAAAACAAATCTTACCCCACAAGGAACCTATTGAGATTATAAATTTTAGAATAGAGGAAGACCAAAAAAGAATCAAGATCAAAACCTCTATAAACCTTTCCACTTAAACCAAATTAATAAACCTTCTCTAAGAATATTGCATTGTGTTCACCTTGTTTTACTAAAACATGCCTAGATTAGGCTCTAGCATAGTTGTCCATAAACTTCCCCTTAAACCTGAATGTGAACCCATACAAAAAAACTCAGGAGAATAAAACAGGAAATGCTTTTTAATATCAAAAAATAAGTAAAGAAACAATTTGAGGTAGGATTTCTTAAGGTACCTAATTATCCCAAATGGGTAGCCAACATAGTCCTGGTCACTAAAAAGGATGGCAAGGTGAGGATGTGTGTAGACTAGGGATTTAAACTAGGCCAGCCCTAAAGTCAACTTCCCTCTACCTCTCATTAATACTCTAGTGGATAACACCACCATAAACTCATTGTTTTCCTTTATGGATAAATTTTCAGGTTACAATCAGATATAAATAGCACCCAAAAACATAGAGAAAACCATTTTTATGACCATGTGATGTATTGTTTTACAACAAAGTTATGCTTTTGGGACTCAAGAATGCTAAGGTAACCCATCAAAGAGCAATGGTGACTTTGTTTAATAACCTCATACACAAAATGATAGAGGTTTATGTTGATGATATTATTGCTCAATCACTAAAAAAGAGTGAAAATGTTACCAATCTCTGGAAACTCTTCAAAAGGTTACGTAAGTACTAGCTCAGACTAGATCTTTTAAATGTACCTTCAATGTAACATCTAGCAAGCTATTGGGCTTCATTATGAGTGAAAGGGATAGAGGTTAACCTTAACAAGGTTAAGGCCATTCAAAATCTACCATCATCTCGTACCTAAAAAGAAATGAAGAGTTTCCTAGAAAAGATGAACTAACAAATGTAGATTCGACCTTCCAATTACTTTAAAAATAGAGCCTCATAGAATGGGGCAAAAATTACTAAGAGGCATTTGATAAAGTCAAATGCTACCTATAGAACCTACCAGTACTTGCACCATTAGTGCCTGAGGGCCTTTGATCTTGCATTTATTAGTTTTTGACAAGTGTATGGTTGTATGTTGGGTCAACATTACAAGTTGGGTAAGAAGAAGCAAGCTATCAATTATATGAGTAAGAAGTATATGGAATGTGAAAATAACTACTTAGCAATTGAGAAACTCTGTTGTGCTTTAGCTTAAACAGCTCAGAGTTTAAAGTAATACATGTTATACCACAACACATGGTTAATTGCCAAACTTGACCCATCAAATACCTATGTACAGTCCTTGTCTTATCGAAAAAATTATCCAAATGGCAAGTCTTGCTTTCTAAATATAATATTATTTATGTGAATCAAAAAGCCATCAAAGGTAGTACAATAGCAACTTTCTGACAAGTTGAGTGGTGAATGACTAAGAGCCTTTGGATTTTGAATTTTTAAACAAAGATCTAATGCGAATATCCAAGGCAAAATATACTATCGATTGCAATCATCTTGGAAAATGTACTTTGATGGAGCTTTAAATGCATTGGGGCATAGAATGGGGTTATATCTAATTTCGCTAACAAAAACTACTACCTCTTCATTGCTAGACTAAACTTTGATTATACTAGCAACATAGTCAAATAGGAAGCCTGTGTCATGGGAACTTTAAGCAGTTATTGAAAGGGGCATTAGAATTCTAGAAGTTTTCAAGGATTCAACCTTAATGATCTATTAGTGTCAAAAACTATTATGGGATTAATGTGTGCAATTAAGTAATGTTAAAACTATTATGTCATCTAAATCCAATTGGCTTGCCTTGGTCATCTGGAGCTATTTGACTCCTGAATAGAGACATAAATATATTACCTAGACGTGGTGAAATATTGGACTGGACTAAAATGCAATTAAACCATTAATAAGTCCATTTACATGGATTAATTCACTTTTGATGTTCATTGTTTAATTACCTTAACCCTGAGTAAGTAAGTAACTCCATGTGTATAACTCGTATACTTTGACGTTCCAAAGGCTAAAGCATCTCAAAATAGTAAGCTACTAGACCGATTCGTTAGGCATATGACTTATTTTTTATGAGAGCTTTACTTATAGATATAAAATCATAGCTCCCATAAAGAGTTAAGGTTATTAAAAGGCATTATATGGTATAGTGAAAATGGATAAGGCCTCGATTATTTGTATGTCAAATGATAGATTATTCATATGTGGCGGAAAATCATTTTCACACGGAGAGTATAATGGAACTTTAAGATAAGGTGATAAGTACGTAAAATGGACTTTTAACCTTAAGTTGATCATAGATATCATATGAAGGTGTTACATAAATGACAAGGTTATTAGACCAAAAGGCTATTTATAAAGCTTACGTAATACGATATATAATTGGGAATGCAGTCTCAAGTCTTTAATGGTTCGACTCGAAGATTAATAATTAGGTAATTAATTATTTGGGACAGAATAATTAATATATAGATTATTGGAGCCTAATTATGTATGTCCAATTGGTCCCTCCACTAGCTCAACATAATTCCTTAATAGTTAGTTATTGATTGGAATATACGAAGATAAAAGATTCTCAATATGGTGAAGTGGTACGTTGGATGCACTCACTTCAAGAATGTGGGTATTTTATTTAGTAAATAAATAAAAATAATTTTTTGGTATTATTTATTTAGAATATATATTTAATTTGATTAAATATTTATTTAGACAAGAATTAGTAACTTAAATTAATCATATTTATCTTTTGTTAAATATAAGAATTAACATAAATCAAATAGATATAGGAAATTAATTATTTATATAATTAACTTAATATCTATTAAGTCTTATTTAAATATTTATTTATAAATTAAATATGAGCCATATTCTAAATAAATTAAAAATTATTTTATTTATTTATTTATTTATTTTAATTTATGATTAAATTAATTATTTTATTATATTTAATTTTATTTTGATAATTAGTACGTAATTATTCTTTCAAATAAAATTGCCATGATTTAATGTTTAATTAGAGTTGATGTTATGGAAAATTATTGGGCTAAATAAAATTAACAGTTTAATCATAATTAATTACTATTCATATTAAACGGGCAAAATTCCATAAAATAAATTTAGGCCAAAATTTTATCTATGGACACTAGGGTTTGGGCCAAATTATAGTGCATATGGGTTTTTTATGGAATTAATAAAATAATTATTTTAATTAAAATGAAAATTACGGCTACCTTGTTATCTGATATAAATAAGAGGCTTATGCCTAGGGTTTTGCTTTAGACTTTGGCGCCACACCTAGAGCTTTTTAATCACAATATCTCATGATTCTAACCCTAATGGGATAAAATGGTCATTAAAGAGAATCAAGCCGTATGAATCTAGAGTTGATAGAGACAAAGAGTGCCTATACACTCTACCATTCGAGAATTGGAGAATAACAGAGAAGGTTAGTTGGTTGAAACTTTCACCGGATCTAAGAATTCTTGGACAGCATCTTCAGATCTGCAACTTAGATAACTAATTAAGATGGTTTTGTTGTATATAACAACATGATTTAATATGATCAGATTAAAAAATTTTAAAGATTCTGCTGTGCATCTGATCATTTTTTCAAACAATTAGTATCTGAGCGAGATTGTGATTATGTTATATACATAAAATTTTTAATCAAAATTCTCCTAAAATATGTATGGATTTAATTATTAGAGAGTTGGCATTCTAAGATTTCTATTGTGTTGTTTATCATGATATATATATTTTTTTACCGATCATGATTCTTTAGATTTTAGAATTGATGTATCTGGGTTTTTATCGAGTTTGTAGTATATCTAGTTTATCATCACCACATAGGTTTATTTTTTATTTTTTTTAAATTTTTGTGTAAATTGTTTTTGGAAGATGAAGATCTGAAGACCGTAAATTATTTTTGCATTAACTTTTTTGTTTTTTGATAATTAGAAAGCTATCCAAAATCAACACCTTTTATTCAAAACCATCAACTTGATGGTGTGCAGATTTCTTACATGTAGGTGTTCACATTGGGAAAACCTTGAAAACTCAAAAACCCTGTAACCTTAACTCGAGGCTGCTAGGGTTTAAACCTTAGCCCTTGCCACTAAACATGCTACTATGGTGCAAACCCCAGTAATAGAAGTATGGCTTGGCCATACTCAAGGGGTGGAGGGTGGGGCTAGCAAGCGTACGCACCTCTAGGTGTGTGAGTTGCATGCCTACCCATCTCAGTGAGTGGATACACGTACCCTAACCAGTGGGTTTATGCACCACGAGTGTACGAGGTGCTTACCCACCCACCTTGAAGGCTAGGTGCACGCACCCTGAATGCCTGGCTACATGCCCGGTTGGGGCACTACGCGGTTGGGGCTTGTGCCATGGCTACATGGCCAGGCTTTCTTTTACCTCAAGGTGTGTGGATGGACACCTAGTAGCACATCTACTAGCCTAGGCATGCACGCACCAAGGTGAGCAGCCATATGCTTAGGGGTAGCCTATTAGGCCACCGAAGCTCAAACCTTGATGTCAATATCTGAGCCTAGTATAGAGATATTGAGCCTACGTGGGCCGTGGGAAAAAGCTGAGATTCAGACCCTAGCAGATTTTCCAAGCATTATTTGTTAAAAATTCTCATGAGCAATAGGCTCAAGCTTGTAGCTATTGAAGTATAGATGTTTTAATTTGAATTTTTTGGCAGATTATTAAGATGATTATATTTTAAATATTTTATGGATATGAACAAGCAAATTACATGGATGGAAACTAATGCATAAAGATAGAGCAAAAAAATTCAAGACCAAAGTAGGCTTTGGATGAAATTTTTTGTAATCTTATTTTTTTATTTTCTAGGATGGGATCATGGTTTAGTGGGTTAAATATTTTTTTCTGTCTATATGTTTTGTTGATAGATGTATGTATATGATTAATAACATGCTATATAGAATAGGTCAATGAAACTCAAACTTATATTAATCATTGTAGATACCTTATTTTGTCCGGGATAATTTTTAGTAATATGAAGCACAGACATGAGAGGAGGTGAAATAGTATTTTTAAGAGGTCAAGAAGGCCTATGGATCATACCAAAGGTAAATGCAAAGATGTGGCATCAGAGGACATCATTCAAGGTGTCTGCGGACAAAAGATATGAGAAAATTCACAATTTTGCTTGAATGTATTGATACAATGCTCCAACATGCCAAAAATTTGAAATGTCCCCATTTGTATCGATACAACATGTAAATGTATC
>JBBYHL010128065.1:2097-32497 GCA_038381835.1 Adansonia madagascariensis | reverse complement strand
AAAAAAAAATAAACCAAGACTAAGAGGTAGAAAGAATGTTTACCTCACTTTTGAAGAGATCTTGATTTGGAATTGATGAGCAAATTGGGTAGAGAAGTGTTGCTTTTATAGAGAAAATAAGCTAGTTCCACTTGGACTAGGATTAGCATTAAAAAATAAAAATAAAAAACTATTGAATCCTAGTTGAGTTGGTTTGAAAATCCCAGTTGAATTTGGATTAGGCCTTAGATTAAAGCTGGCTAGAATTTATCTTGGGATGGATACAAGAAGAGATAGATTCCAATGAAATGACACTTGGATTTTAAGACCAATTCCTAGTTGAATTAAATATTAATGCCAAGAAGATTTATGGTGATCTATTTGGATCAAGACATGCGGTCAATATGGAAACACCATTTGAGATGGCTCTTGATGCATGGCTATGACGCCATCAAGAAAATATATATATATATATCAAGTCAAAATTAAATTTTTCACTTATAATATATAAGGATCATGTGGGAATAAATTGAAACTTGCAAATATTTTAAGACCAATACAAAGGTGCAAATAAATGTTGGTCTCAAATTAAATTTCAAGACTTACTCACTTGCTAAACTAAAAAAAGGAAATCGTGTACGTAACCAAGTCTTGAAGGGGTATTTGTAGAAGGAGAAAAATTCATCCAATCACAAACTGCCATGTATAAATTGATATTTCTTTTAATTAAGAAATTATCAATTAAATTCTGCATCACCATGTGTAATTGATGACATCATAAATAGATATTTTTTAATTAAAATTAATTAAGAGTTTTATCTCTGATTAAATTAAAATTAATTTAAAGAAAAATAAAAGAGTTTTATCTCTAATTAAATTTAAATTAATTTAAAGATAATTCATCAAGATAAATTTATTAAAGAAGTTATATTCTTTAAGAACTCTTTTTTACTTGGCTCATTAGCACTATAAAAAGGGGTCTCCACCAAAGCCATTGAACACAATTCACAAGCCTGAAGAGAAAAAACAAATTTTGAAGATTCAAGTCCTCTCAAAGTCTCAAGAAGTTTTCTCTCAAGAATGCGAAGAACGTGAAGAACATGGCTCTCATTCTTCAAGAAGCTGTTCTCCAATCTTGTTCCGGTGACAGAAAGGAGTTATATTTCGTTTTTCAAGATCAAGTCTAGAAGACTCTTGAAGCGGACCTCAGCGATTCAAGATCAAGTCTAGAAGACCCTTGGATCGAAGTTTTTATTGAAAAAAAGAATCAAAGGGTAACGTCCAGAGATTGCGTCTCAAGTCTGATAAATCAAGTTGATTTATTTTCTTTGTCATATTTTTCGACAGGAAATTTGTGTGTACAATATCCATTTACATATTTAATTATTTTTCAATTTTATATTTTTATTTTCTTAAAATAATTTAATAAATTTAGATATTGAGCAAATAGATATTACTGTTGGAAAATTATTTTGTATATTTGTAAAATTTTGTTCAAAAATTTTATTATAGAAAACAAAGACGAGGAATAAAGAACTTATTGTTGTTGCTAAGAATTGAACCCTTTGTCCTTAAGCAAAATTGCTTGTCACTTGATGCACGCAGATATAATGCAATTGCCTCTCAGGATTTTAACAACACTGCCTTAACAAGTTGCCGTCCTTTCAAGGTCCATAAACTTATGGAATTTGACATAATATTCTCTCTACAAGGGCTGATAATTAAGCTCTAGATTAGAAAGACTAAATAGAACAGAAACCATAGAAAACCAGAATAACTAAGGAAAGAAATAAGCTTAAGAATTTTTGAATGAATTATATGATCATCCTAACCCCTAAAAGCACCTATTTATAGGATTAAAGAAGCCTAATTATTAATTACCCAAGATACATGAATTTACAAAATACATGAATATCCATTTATTATGATGAATTTCATATTCATGAATGTATATAATTCATGAATATACTTATTACCATTCATGTATATTTATTGTTCATGAATATTCAAATTCATAAATAGTCAAAGTTCATGAATATACATAAAAAATTCATCAATGTCAACATAATTAATGTACCGCTTCATGTACTAAGATATTTAGGAACAAAAAATTATTGATCAGATAGGGATTATAAAGCAAAATGTTTTTTAATTAACCAAACCCAAGTCCACAAGCTCATGGCTCAAATCACAGGACAAACTTGTATATGAAAATTTTCAAGGTTGTTAGTTAACCATCCAAATGTCTTTTGAGATCAATTTGTCATTTTTCAATAATTGGTTATAAGTATGTTAATATTATATGTTAAATTAATCATATTGGAGTACAAAATCGAACAAATTATTTAACCATAAATGTTAGTGGATCACACATTAAATTTGGTCTCGTAAATGCCTATTAATCTTGTTTCATGAAAACAATTTTCAACAATCCCCCACATGAATGAAAATTGTTTGACCAATGCGAAAACTCTAAGAGAAAATTGTATTGGAAGATTACTACATTAGGAGAGGTAGCTTTTAGCTTTGAACCTTCTTTAGTGAAATACCATCAAATTTACTTGACTAATTGGTGAACGCGATGTTTTGAACTATTCAGCATTTCATGCAAACCAAGACAACAATATCACATAGCATCTACCTTGAGATTCTAGTAGCACTCATGGTTGTGTTCATTTTGGCCCTGACCAACTCTTGGTTTTATGAATGCTATAAAGAATTTAGTCTTTAAAAATTCTCATAAAAATAGCCATATTTCACATTCATATAGGTGATTTCTCATTAAGAGTATTCTGCTTATACCCTATTTTGAAACCAAGATATAAGAATCATTAAAAGTCTAGCTTATCCTTATTTTGTTGCAGCTAGCACTTTTTCATCATAGGAATAGGTAGGAAATAATTATTTCCAAATGCTACTAAAAGTGCAATATGACTTAGTTTTCCATTTGAACCTAGATCTTGGGATCTCTAGTCAACTAGATAGGGTTACCATCATAACACTTTTTATCATTTAAAGGCTTTAAGCCTACTAGCCTTGATGAATTATACACAAGCTCTCTTGTTAAACCTTTGTTTAGCGGATGTGTAATATTTTCCTTTGGACTTTACATAGTCATGGAAATAATTTTAGTCGAAAGCAAGTGTTTAATGGTATTGTCTCTATGACATATATGTCTAGACATACCATTATATATGCTACTTTGTGCCTTTGCAATTGTTGATTAACTATCACAATGGATACAAATTGCTGGCACAAGCTTTGACCAACATGGAATGTCCTTTAAGAAATTTCGGAGCCATTCAACTTCCTTTCCAGCTTTATCAAGGGCAATAAATAAACTCTAATTCTATTATGGATCTTATGATATACGTTTCCTTAGAGGTTTTCCAAAACATAGCAGATCCACCAAACGTAAATACATATCTAATAGTGGATTTCAAATCTATAGTGTCGGATACCTAATTTGCATCACTATAACCTTTTAGTACTCTTGGGTATCCAATATAGTGAAAACCATAGTTTAAAGTATATCTCCAATATTTGAGTGCTTTTTTATTGCTCTATAATGATCCTTACTGGGATTATTATTAAACCTACTTAGTTTTACTAATCGAGCATGCAATATCTAGTCTTGTGCAGTTCATAACATACATTAAGCTTCCAATTATTCGAGAATATTCCAATTGGTGTATTACCTTCACCTTTATTTTTGGACAAATGTACACTTAAGTCCATTAGTGTTTTGATAATGCTATTGTCACCTTTAGGAAATTTGTCAAGAATTTTCTCTAAGTAATGTGATTGGGACAATATAAATTCATTAGATGTGCTAGAAATTTTGATTCCTAGAATGACATCTGCAACAACCAAGTCTTTTATGTCAAACTTTTTAGTTAACGTGTTCTTTATAGACTTGACCATGTACTAATTGCTCCCAAAGATCAACATGTTGTTTACATATAGACATACAATGGCATATCTTTTATCAATGTTCTTCATATAGACACATTTATCAACCTCTTTGACTTTAAATTCATTTGATAACATAACTTTGTCAAACTTTACATGCCATTATTTAGGTGCTTGTTTCAAGCCATATAGAGACTCAACAAGTTTATACATTTTATTTTCTTGTCTTTTAACAAGAAACCCATTGGGTTGTTGCACATAAACCCTTTCATCAAGTTCATTATTTAAAATAGTTGTCTTCACATTCATTTGATGTATTTCTAACATGTTAATAGCAGCAATGGCTATTAATGTTTGTATGGATGTTATTCATGATATTGGTGAGTATGCATCAAAATAATCCACACCTTCTTATTGTTTATACCCTTTAATAGTAAGCCTAACTTTGTATTTATCAATAGCTCTATCAACTTTTACTTTTCTCTTAAAGATCCATTTATAACCTAATGGGTTTGATTCTGGGAGGAAGATCCACTAATTCCCATGTATGGTTTTGTAAGATGGATTCAATCTCGCTATTAACTGCTTTTTCGCAACACGAAGCTTCAAGGCAAGACATTACCTCAGAAAAATTTTGATGTTCATTTTCTAACAAGTTAAAAATTTTGGACCAAATGTATTTTAAGTTCTAGCCCTCTTACTTTTTTTCAAATCAAACTCATCAACTTTAATTGATGATCTATGCTTGAATTGTCTTATGCGTTCTTTTAAGTGAACAATTTACTTATGCCCCCTAAAAAGAAAACACAATTTTAAAAAATATAGCATTCCTTGATACTCGATTTATGTATAAGAAATTTATAGGTACTATTATTGTATGCATATCCAATGAATACACAATCAACAATTTTAGGTCCTATCTTGACCTTTTTGGGATCTAGTATTGCTAACTTAACAAGACACCCCTCTACTTTAAGGTATTTGAAAAAAAGTCTCCTTCTCTTCCACAATTAATATGGAGTTTTTTCAACTTCTTATGGGGTACTTAGTATATAATTGGCAGTTAAGATTGCCTTCCCAACAAGTTTTAAGGTGCTCTTAAACTTATTATCATGGCATTCATCATTTTTTTTAAAGTTCTTCATTCAGCAATGCCATTAGATTGAGGTGATTAAAGAATGGTAGCTTGGTGGATAATACCATTTTGGGAACACAATTCAACAAATGGTATATCAAAGTCCCCACCTCTATCACTACTTATCAATTTTGTCTTTTTTATATGTTGGTTTTCAACTTCATTCTGGTAATGTTTAAACATTTTAAGAGGCTCATCCTTGCTTCTAAGCAAATAAGTATAACAATAGCTTGTGTAATTATCTATAAAAGTAATGTGATAACTTTTTGCACCTTTAGTTTGCAAAAATTTTAAGTCACCAATATTTGAGTGAATTAATTCTAAAGGTTCACTTCTTCTTTCAATTTATTAAAAAAAAGTCTTTGCAAATTTTGATTCTACACAAATTTCACACTTATGGTTTCTATCAATATCAATAGTTTGCAAAAATCTTGACTTATTAACTTTTGTATAGAATTGTAATTCATATATCCTAACTTGCCATGCCAGACATTATAAGACTTAATCAAGTAAAAAGAAGAAACATTATTTTACTGTTCTCATCCTTGGTTACAATAATAATTACATTCATTTTGAAGAAATCATCATAGAGATACCCTTTTCCTGCAAACATACCACTTTTGGTAAGTACAAATTTATCACTTTCAAAGACCATTTCAAAACCATTTTTTCTCAACAATGAGCCAGACACTAGCTTTTTCCTAATAATTGCTACATGTAGTACATTGTTGAGGGTGTCACAACATGTCCAGATACGAACCCCACCCCGTAAGACTTAAAGGCATGTGAATCCCTTATTTCTCTAAATATCTTTTATTGTGTGTTTGGAGATTGAGTCATCGAGGTGAATTGCTCACTCATTTAACACTAGATAGTCATTATGAAATAACCATTTGTCTTGGAGTCACTACCAATCTATTTTAGCTAGATGAGCTTGGTCACCTACTAGAGTTCGCATTTTGAGTGTTACGAAACCCTTGAAAACAAACTTCAAGGTCCACGCTCATACCAAAGAGCACATAAAAGAGTTCATGAGTTAGTTACAATCATGAGTAAGGATTAATCCCTCTCATGACGTCTAAAAATCAATACCTCTTAATTATATATCAATTTTAAATCTCGATTTTAATTTGATTTCAATATCTGGTATTTAATGATAATTTTGGTATTTTAAAATTTTCCTAAATAAATTTATTATTCTATTAGAGAAAATCAAGTTTTTAAGTACTTTGTAAATAAAAGTATCTTCTGTATCTAATTAAAGGATCAGAGAAATATGAAAGGTTTTATTTTCATGAAATTTGAAAATTCATGATTTTACTCATTTTTGAAGAGGGTATAAATTCGTTTAAAATAATCGAAGAAGTGACTTTCATATGCTAGAAACGTCCACTTGATCGAGACTCTTTCTTTTTTTTTTAGCATGATAGAAGCGAAAAAGTATGGATTCTTGGCTTTTGACCCTAGCAGGGGACCGTCGGACAAATCGCTCATCCAATTAGTCTTGGATGGCCACCATGAAGTGGCCAACAGTTGGAGTCACCATCGATCATTTAGGCTAGGCATGATCGAGTGCCTATTTAAACCAATATTCTAAGTTACAAAACATAGGGCATTGGTTTCACAATCTGCGTGGTCCAAAGATTCAACAATTGGGTTCGAGAGTTGGTTACGCATAAGAGGTATGAACCTCTCTATGACGCCCGAAATTGGTACCTTTCTAGCCATATTGCAACTTGGTTTCTATTTTTTCAGTTTTGACTTGTCATTATTTAATATAATCCCCTTTTTAATGCATGAATTTTGTATAAACTAGTAAATACGAGTTTTTAAGAAAAATTCAATCTCATATGTGCCTCGGAAAGGTGGGGAACATAGAAATTGTAACTAAAAATTATCTTCAAACTTAATTATTTTAAAATTGAATATTTCAAGTGAAGCACTAGAGAGATATCAACATGAAACATTGACTTTGTGATTTTTTTTTAAAAATTGTTTTGAAAACATGAATACAAGATAAATAACACAAGGGAAAACATGTTAGTAAGATGAAAAAAATAATAGTGCATAAAATAAATCACAGAAAAGGGAAGAAGGGAAGGGATGATCAAAATGTATCTTGTAATGTCATCGATTATCTTGAAATAATCGAGTTGACAATTTTAGAGACACATTGGGATTCATTGACTAATCAAAGTGTAAAAACTAGGTTTAAATATCGAAAAGTTTGAAAAAAATCTGAGGAGAGAAAATTTGATTTTTCTTCTTGAAAATTTTGAGAAAATGAGATTGACAAATTTAAATTAATGAAATTTAACTATTTCTTGATAATTTTTTGAAAAAAAAAAAGAGGTTAGAGTATCTTCTTGGAAGATGAGGTTAGAGTATCCTCTTAGAAAATAGGGTTTGAATATCCCCTCGAAAGATGGGGTTGGGGTATTCCCATAGATGAAAACTTTGGTAAATTTTAAAATTTGAATGAGGTTTGTAAAAGCAGGGTTGGGTATCTCTTTGGAGAACGGGGTTGGAGTATCTCCATAGATGAAAACTTTGATAAGTTTTAAAATTTGAATGAGGTTTGTAAAAGTAAGGTTAGAGTATCCCCTCAGAGAATAGGGTTGGAGTATCCCTAATGGAAACTTCAATAATTTTAGAGAGACGAGCTCAAAAGATTTATCTTGACAAAGTTCAACGATTTCTTGACCAAATGACATTTTTGACAAATTCTTGACAAAATAGGTGATTTTTTATTAAAAAATTTATAAAAAATAAGGATGATAAAGCTTAAAAATTGTTCTTGCCTTCATCTGAGTCGATGGGGCATCAATACTTATTCCTTTCGACTAGACGAGGTTAATCGGGATCACATGGAGGCATTCAAATGCCTCAGAGTGGGAGATCAGAGGAATCAACTAATCTTGAGCAATGTTGTAAACAGGGGATGGCATCACACTGTCTTCTTTCTTGATTTTATTTTGGGCAAATTTGAAGGTTCCAGAGGTCGCTTAAGGTACCATTAGAAAGCTAATTTGATTAGAATTAATAGAAAATTATTCCAAAAATCCTAGAAAATTACCTTCTAGGTGGAAATAATTTTCAAAGTAGGGACTAATTCGACACTAGCAGCATATGCAGGGGAAGTGGGGTAGCTGATTTTGAAAAATCATCCCGGACTCTTACGGAGTCAGTAAATCACAAACAATACCTTTCCGGAAAGAGAATTTCATGAAATTTTTAAAAATATTTGAAAAATCCAAAAAATCATATGGTGGGCCGAAATGGCCTAAATAGAATGTGAATCGCTGATTACAGGGGTTCCAGACAACATACCTTTAAAAAAATCATAACTCCCTCATCCAGAATGATGCAAGGGCAATCAAGATACCGTTAGAAAGGTGATTCGATGCCCTTCTAGGAAATAATTTCATAAAATTCATGAAAAATTGTTTATCGTTCAAAAGTAATTTTTTAAATCACTAATACAATGTTGCAAGCATAAAACAGGGGAAATCTTTGGTTTTCTCAAATTTCTTCAAACTAAATTTGACCCACGAACATTCAAATGTCTGTGGTAGAAAAGAATGAGTGACATGGGCTTCACGAGCTCATCTATACAATCCCAGAATAGTTTGCGATGATGAAATAGCCCATTGACCATGTCACAAACACAAAGACTCTAGACAAAGATGAAGGCATAAACAAATTTGGACACTTAAAAGGGACATTAATTTTTTAAAAACAAAATATTTAGCCTCATTTAACCGTGAATCCCAAACATAAATAACTTAATATTAAAACGTCAATTTGTGAAAAATAATAGACCAAGATTAATCCAATTATTTGGGTTAATCTTAATCTAACTTGCGTTTATTTTCAAAAGAATATATATTTTAGTACATCAAACAAGTATGATAAATACTAAAAAAACAAAATCAATAATATCAAAAGTTAGAGGCATAAAACAAATATCATAAAAGGCATTTAAACAAGCATTTCATAATAATAAAATTGCAACTTTAGACATAAACATGTGTTTAGCTTACCCTACATCAAACTATCATTTTATATTTTTTTTTTGTATCCTATAACTGAATGATTGGTGTGGTTCAGTGGCTGGTTTTCTTCACTTTCACATGGAAACCCAGGCCACTCAATCTATTTTTTTTTTATTTTATATCTGGGTTAGGTCGACCCGTAAGTTGACCCGTAGGTTAGCGCGAAGGTCATGCTTGACCCAACATGGCCTAGGTTTAAATCCCAGGCTATTTAATTTTTCTTCTTTTTTTTTTCTTCCTTATTTTTCCTTCTTTCTTTTTTTCTTTCTTCTTCTTCTATTTCTTTTTTTCTTCTTCCTAACCCTAAAACCAGAACACAAAAACAAAAAAACTAGAAACTGACAACTAGCCACTATCTTGACAACCAGCCACCACCGTTGGTCATCGTTCGTCGGTGGGTATTGGCTCCTAAACTTCACTTTTAGACTCTTTTTGACCTCCTCTTTTCAAATTCAATATGACATTTTTTTAGCATAGTTGATACAGTTTCTTTTGAGAGTTAGCCAGTAATAACCTGATCTTATGACTTGCTTGGCAATCCGGTGCCCATTAGCATGCGTGCCACAGATCCCTTATGAACTTCTTCTAGGATCTTTTTGGCTTCAGGAGCATCGATGCATTTGGGTAACACTAGATTTCCCCATCAAGAATAAACCCCATAGCCATTCTCCTTATAGTCCTTTCATTATTTTCTATGGCATGTTTGAGGTACTATTGATCAATGATATAAAAGAGGATGTCATGATACCATGGTAGGCCGTCCTTTCTTCTTTAACATTTTGACAATGTTTTAAAGTCATATAAATGCTCATTTAAATAGGAATGACATCTGATTCTTAATTAACTTTGAACATGGATAATAAGGTGGCTAAGGTATCGGCTATTTGGTTTTCTTCCTGAGGTAAATGCTGAAAGCTGATATCATCAAATTCTTTTTTGAGTTTTATGATCAATTTCTCGTAATGAATTAGTTTAGAATCACGTATTTGCCACTCTCCTTTTAGTTGGTAGATGACTAGGGTTAAGTCACTGAAAACTCATAAAGTCTTGACATTTCTCTTAATAGCTGCTTAGAGCCCTATGACACAAGCTTTATATTTTCTATATTGTTGGGGTAGTCAAAGTTTACTCTGGCTATAAAAGGATAATGACTTCCATCGAGTGAAATCAATATTGTTCTGATTCCATGCCCCAAAGCATTTAATGCTCCAATGAAATACATTTCCCATGATCAATCATGACTATCGATATCTTCCCCTTTAGTGATACACATCAGATCTTTATTTGGGGAATAAAGTTCAAAGGTTCATATTTGTCTGGTGCCTAGCTCACTAAAAAGTTAACTATCGTGCTACTCTTAATGGCCTTTTGGTTAACATAGATGATGTCATATTGGGAGAGAAAGACTTGCCATCTAGCTAATCTTCTTGATAGTGTAGGGGCTTTGCATAAATACTTGATAGGGTCGAGTCTCGTGATTAGCCATGTGGCATGGTATAACATGTATTGCCTGAGTTTTTGAGCCTTTCAAATCGAAGCACAACATAATTTCTCAACTATGGAGTAGTTGTTTTCACACTCCGTAAATTTTTTGCTCAAGTAGTAAATTGCTTGTTCTCTCTTTCCTAACTTATCATGCTACCCAAGCACACAACTTATAGACTTATGGAAGACCGTTAGGTAAAAGATCAAAGGCCAATCAAGAACTGGCTGTACTAGCATTAATGGTTTAATAGATAGTGTTTGACTTTGCCATAAGCTTCTTGATATTCCTCATTCTATTCCCTAAAATTCTGTTTAAGAAGAAGCCAAAAGATATGGTCAAATTTATCAGTGAGTTGGGATATAAATCTAGAGATGTAGTTTAATCTTCCTAAAAAGCTTCTTGCCTCATTTTAGGTTCGAGTGACGGCATGTTTTAGATAGCTTTGACCTTGTCTAGGTCAATTTTGATACCTTTTTTGCCAACAATGAAGCCTAGTGGCTTACTCAAGGTCACACCGAAAGTACATTTTGGCAAGGTTTAATTTTAGCTAAAATATTAATGGCTTTTTGAATTATTTTTGAAGATCTGTGACATGTTCATCTTCTCTTGTTGACTTGGCGATCATATCATCCACTTAGACTTCAATCTTCTTATGCATTAAGTCATGGACTAGTGTCACCATGGTTCTTTGATAAATTGCCCCATCATTTTTGAGCTTGAAAGGCATGACTTTATAGCAAAATGTGCCCTATATGGTCATGAAGGTAGTTTTCTCTATATCCTCAGTGCCATTTTAATTTAATTATAACCCGAAAACCCATCCATAAAGAAGACCAAAGGGTTCCTAATGTATTTTCGACCAAAGTATCGATATAAGGCAATGGGAAATTATCTTTCAAACTAGCCTGGTTCAGATCCTGATAATCAACACACATTTATACTTCGCTATCTTTCTTGGGGACTGGGATAATGTTGGCAACCAACATCAAATATTTGGCTACCATGAGGCATCATGCCTCAAATTGTTTCTTGACTTTTTCTTTGATCTTAAGGAGAATTTTTGGTTTTATGCTCCTTAACTTTTATTGGACTGGTTGGCATTTAGGTTTGAGGGGAACTTGTGGACCATAATGTCAATTTCTAATCAAAGCATGCCCTGATATGACATGGCAAATATGTTCCGGTACTCTTAGAGTAAGTTTATCAGTTTGGTCTTATCATAGAGTTTTACGGAAGTTTCAATTTTAGCCTCTTTTTGATCTTCCTTAGCCCCTAAATTTATGACTTTAATTGGTCCTTTATGGGGCAAATTCTGTTTTCCTTTATGCTTGACCAATCGTAATAGATCCTATGGCACGAAGTTCTCCTCAAAATCTTTGTCAAAATCAACTTCGCTGGTATATATTGTCCGTTCGAAATCAATCTTTGGGAATTCATCTAAAGCATTTAGTTACTTAATCATAACACCCAAAAATAAACAATATAGACAAAAATATATATAGACAAAGAATTAGAGCAAGGGCAGAGAATGAAAATGGGCATACAAGATGAAATGCTTTTTGCAAAAATCCATTTTGTTGATAATATCTGATAAAAAATGCCCATTGTAAGATCCCTATGAGCTATTCGGTAGAAGCAAGTAGGTTTTTTTATTTTTAACATTACATAGAAATAAACTTAAAAAGCATAAGGGTTTCCAACACGGCCTTGCTGTCAAGAACATACTCTAGTGAATGAGGGTAGGTTTCATTGCTCAGCTTCAATAAGCTCAACTGATCATCAACAGCATGGATGTGGAGGTTACAAAAAGGCCAATCTAGAATGACCATACATCTGTGGCTTTCTTTTCTTTTGACTAATTCTGATATCCTTTTGAGCAAAAGGTCTCACTGATTAGTGGGAATACCACTGGTTTTGGTCTTAATTCTTTACCTAACAAATGAGCCAACCTTTTATCTCTAACCTTATTAGCTTACTATTTCTTGTACTGTATGATGGACTTAAATCCTAAACCCTTCTTATCGACCTGGCTAATGACCTTGAAAGTTCTGGCCATTCCTTATAGATTTTTACTAAGCCTTTTTTTTTCGGCTCAACAACCCTTGCAACAATCAACTTCAAACCTATATGGGTATTCCTTAATAGTTAAGACTCAACTATCGGTAGGCTTTCTCCTATATAGGTGGTTTTGACAAATTTGAATGACTGGAAAGATGGCTCAAGTGCATCTTCATTTAGTTTGATATGGGTGGCATTGGTAAAAACAAGGGTAATCATCTCTTCTTCGGCTCCAATATTGACCATTTTGTCATCAATCATGAATTTTAGCTTTTAATGCAAAGACTAGGGTCTGCCCCGACTGAACGTATCCACGGCTTCCTAAACAAGCAATTTTAGGTTGGGATGATGTCCATTACCTAAAAATCAATCTCGTAGGTGCATGGGCCTATCTGGAATAGACTAGTGATGTTTTCAGTGACTCGACGACAAGTCCCATCGAATGCCTGCACCACCGTATGGTTGTGCTTGATGTGGGGGCATCAATAGGAAGCTTGTTTAATGTCGCCAAGGGCATGACATTGAGGGCAAAGCCATTGTCTATGAGAACGTTTGAAAGATATGACATTTGCAGTGGGTATTGATATATAGGGCATTGTAACTACCTCTACCACTATGAGGGATCTCGTCATTAGTGAACAAGATGTAGTTATCAGCAGTGCTATTGTTCCTTAGGCAATCAAATTTGCTTATGAAAACATCGAGCAGCATATACGCCTTGTTTAACACTTTTAACAAAGCATTTCGATGAACTTCTGAGTTAAGGATTAAGGATAGCATAGAGATCTTAGCCAATTATTTGCTCAACTTATCGACAATGTTCTATTTACTGTGCTTGATAAATTTCAAAAACTTAGTGGCCTATTTCTCATTCACTACCTCTTTAATCTTCTTGAATTCTAAATCCTTAGTTCTGACCTAAAGAGTGTTCAATCTTTTGATTCTCTTGAGCGGGGGGACCATAAAATCTCCCATTGTAAGTTAAATGGCTAGCCCCTGACAAGTTGACAACAGCAGTTAATTAAGTAGGCTCCCCGATTATCATGACTTACTTCTCATATTTCTAGGGAATGGATTTGTTGGTGCAAGAGTTTTTATGAACAGCCTCTACATCGTTGTTGAAGAACTCACCCTAAAATTTTATTATCCATAGAGGATAAAGGGCGATCCTCTTTCATACAGTGGTTTCTTGCCTAATCATATTCATCGATTCGATGGGAATTGCTAACTTCTTGTCATAAAATTCAATGTTGCCTTCATCCATCATTTTCTAGACTATTACCAATAATTCTTTGCATGCCTGAAAAGCATAGGCATGAATAGTATGGAAGTTACAACAATCTTCAAGTTCTTCTTCTAACCTTTCAACTGCATTAAACATTTTTGCTTAAATCAATATCTGCCAAACCAAACTCATTGGTATCCTAACTTCTTCTATGTTCTTCTTGACCTCATTATCGTCCTCGACACCAGTCATGTTTATTACTGGCTCAGCATGGTTTACTAAGGGGTTCGCAGAGATATTTGACACTTGGTTTATCCCGAATTACAGAACCTTGGAATCAATGTGGCTTTATACCTTCTGCTTAAAAAAATACAATTCTCAGTATAATGGCCACTAACCAAGCATAATAATCGTAATAGGCATTGGGATTTACCACTGAGGGTATAGATATTTCTTCTCTAGGATATATATACGAGAGTAACTAGATGCCCTTGGAGCAAAGCCTGATATAACTTTTTGAGGTCATGGGGATAGGGTCAAATTATTGTTTTCACTAGTTTGCACCCTGATTATTTGGTACATTGTTGATAGGATTATTAACATTTTGGTTGGCTTATAATTAGTTATTTCATGGTGGATTTGGTAGGACAGTAAAGCATGGGTTATAGGTTATAGCATAATCTGACTGAAGAGGTATCATAATCGTGGCATACTTAAATATTAAGGATCAGGCACTTGATACTGGTTTGGTTAGGATAGGTTGGCATAGCTTATGGCATTTGCTTTTTTTCTCTCTCTTTTTGTTAGTAGCAGGCCTCTTACTTGATCCATATAACTCGCCAGTGGACATTCGACTACTCTTAACTGTTACGTCAATCATCTCACCAGATAAAACTAGATCGTCAAACTTTTTAGTGGCATTCTCTATCATTTTTTTATAAAATAGAGCAAACAAAGTGTTGATGAATGTCATGGTCATCTCTCTCTCAGTTAGAGAGGGCTGGACCAAAGCTACTTTTTCCTTTCATCCTTAAGCATATTGCCTGAAATGTTTAGATGGCTTTTTCTCTAAGTTCATAAAAAAAGAAATGGTCAAGAGCCTAATCTAATACATGCTGGTACTGGTTTAAAAAGGCCCTAGCCAGATCAGCCCATGATTGAATTTTGACATTATCAAGCTTGATGTACCATCGAGTAGTTACCCAAATCAAACTATGCTGAAACCAATGGATAAAGACTTTTTCATTTTTCTAGCACCTTGCCATCTTCCTGAGGTATATCTAGATGTGTATAGTAGGGTCAGCAGTTCCTTTGAACTTCTCAAAATCTGGTACTTTGTACTTTTTAGGAATGATAAGGTTGGACACTAAAGATAAAGATTCAATGTCAATGACTCTGAATTTATGACTCTCCTCAATAACTCGAAAGGGCTTTTCTAAAAGTTGAAACTTGCTTATGTTATTGACAAACATTGCATATTTTTTACCATTTATCCTCTCTTGCTTGTCAAGGTTAAGTCCTATTGGATCGGCCGAAGAGACTCCTATATTTATCCTTTGAAATATAGGATGAATTGATTCACTACCATAGGGTTTAAGTATATTATTAGTGGTACCAGCGAGGCTGGCATTGTGTTAGGTTGATGCTCTTGGTGAGTTTCTTCCTGGGTAGCTTCAGTACTATTGGTAGGGTGATTTTCTGGGTTAGCCAGTTCTTTTCCCGTATCAACAATATTAGCTTGTCCTTTTTCCTTAGTGGAGGCTGTCATTAGCTCTATGAGTTTCATGATCTGGGCCTGCATTTTGTCTTGCCAATGGAGCATGATCTCTAAGTTCCTTGTACATTAATCGTGGGAACCAAATCTTCATGATTGAAAATGAAGATCGATAGGCTAGGTTTTAAAACTGAAATGTTGCTCGTAACAGACCAACATCCAAATAAACTTAGAGTAAAAGGGCTATGTCTCCGTATCTCTTCTTGAATAATTCCTCTTTGGTGTTGTTCCAACCGGCCCATATATGCTTCAGGTCTTGCTAATCATTCTAATGGTATCCTATTTTAACCTTTTCATGCATCATCGAGATTGACTCAAATTTGAGAACGTCCCTATCTTCACGCTATCGATGCTCCGACCATGCTCAGACCTTTTTAAAAGATTTTATATCAAAAGTGGACATTGCTCCATGATAGACACCCCTGGTTAAACACAGAACTATTGGCTAATTGTCCTATAATGATGATGATTATAATGAAATGATGCATGCGTCAAACAAAAAAAAGAGGGAGCAAGTTAGTGAATATTCAAAACAATAAGCAAAAGAATAAAAGAATAGAAACAAAATTGCACCATGAAATTTGCCCTAACAATAGGCAGTACAATGTCTACGGGCAAACACGATAATTATGATAGCAAACGGATAACATAATAGTGTGTCTGGGTTAAAAGAAAAATTACTTGTAATAAGATAACACGATACCTTGTGGGGATAAATTGACTGACTAAGTGGTCATGTTCATTCGTCACCATCATTAAGCCATTGTTTAGACAGCATGATGGTTTGTTTAAGTCAAATATGACTCTTTTAAGATGACATAGGGCATTGTAGGTAATGACATTTACTTGTCATCACCTACTTATTAAAGAAGGTTAGCCATAGAACAACGACATACCCTAAGAGATGATCATGAAAAGTAACAAATGCAGAGAACAATGCTCATCCATCATCGCCTACATAATCATGGTGTACAGGAGTAAAGGTAAAAAGAGTTTCATTGAGTGACCCTATTTTATTTGGGTTATTCAATAGCACTCCAATATGGTTTAACATGGTTTGGCTTATAGGGTTCACTATATAAGTTTAAGTTGACACTTATGGTATACGAATCGCTCCTCCATCTAGTTAAGATAGTCGAGGCACCCTAATCTTAGGCCTATCATGGGTTTGGCAAAATAGGTTCTATCTAGTGGATGTATTTTCCTATGCAAATGCGAAGGGTTACTTTTGAGAGACATAGGTAATTTACAACTAGCAAGGTCTTGCTATGCCAATGTAGAGGTTACTCACGAAAGTGGATAGCTTACTTTCTCCTAATAATTAGGATACTAATCTCTCCATGGAGTTTAGTAGGAGTCTAATGCAAATGCATGTGCACAGTGTGTGTCAGGGAAACAATCAAACCTTTTGTTTACCCCATATTACTATATTTATTAAATTGATATTTATTCAGGAATGCAGTTATCCTAGACAATCTTATGATAAAAATCACGACAAATAAAAGATTAATAAACAAAAATGAATGAGGATTATGGTTAAATAATGACCAAAATTGAAGAAAATGAGAACGAAGAAAGAAATGGCTAGTCATAAGCCTAACTCTCTAAATTTGTCCCTAATAGAGTCGTCAAGCTGTTTGCAATGTGCCTCCTGCAAAGAAAGTACGCAAGACTTAAAAGTATTTCTTGATAGGGAAATGTCCTCTCAATCAGGACGCTTTCTTTTTTTTTATATAATGGGAGCAAGAAAGTATAGATTCTCGACTTTTGACCCTGAAAGAGGACCATTGGACAAATTGCTCATCCAACTAGTCTTGGGTGGCCACCATAAAGCGGCCAACCATTGGCGTCACCACCAATCTTATGGCTAAGCATGATTAGATGCCTATTGAAACGAATATTCCGAGTTAAGAAACTCAAAACATTAGTTTCACTATCCACATGGTCCAAAGATTTGACGATTGTGTTTGGGAGTTGGTTACGCATAAGGAGGTACAAAACTCCTTACGACCCTCGAAACGGTATCTTTCTAGCCATGTCGCAACTTAGTTTCAATTTCCTCGATTCTGACTTATCATTGTATGATGTACTCCCCTTTTTAATGCAAGAATTTTGTATAAAATAGTAAATGCAAATTTTAAAGAAAATTTGAATCTTATATGAGCCTTGGAGAAATGGGGAACATAGAGATTGCAACTAAAAAATATCTTCAAATTTAATTTTTTTTAAATTAAGTATTCCATGCCAAGCACTGGAGAGATACCAACACGAAACATTGCCTTTATGATTTTTTTGAAAACAGCTTTGAAGACATAAATAAAAGATGAACAACAAAGGAAAAATGTGCTAGTAAGATGAAAAAGAAATACTATTGCATAAAATAAATCACAAAAGAGGGAAGAGGGGAAGATATGATTAGAATGTATCTTGTTATTGTCATCAATTATCTTGAAATAAATGATCTGACAATTTTAAAGACATGTTAGGATCCATTCATTAATTGAAGCATAAAAATTGGGTTTAAATATTGAAAAGTTCAAAGGAAATCCAAGGAGAGAAATTTTGATTTTTTTCTTAACAATTTTGAGAAAAATTAGATTGACAAATTTAAATTGACTAAATTTAACTATTTACTGATAATTTTTGAAAAAAAGGGTTGTAGAATCCCTTCAAAAGATGGGATTGGAGTATCCCCATAAAACTTTGGTAAATTTCAAAATTTGAATAAGGTTTGTAAAAATGAGGTTGGAGTATCCCCTTGAAGAAAGGGGTTGGAGTATCCCCATAGGTGAAAACTTTGGTAAGTTTCAAAATTTGAATGACGTTTGTAAAAGCAAGGTTAGAGTATCCCTTCAGAGAATGGGGTTGGAGCATCCTAATGGAAACTTCAATGATTTTAGAGAGATAAGCTCAAAGGATTTATCTTAACAAAGGTTCAGTGATTTCTTGATAAAATGACATTTCTGACAAATTCTTGACAAAATAGGTAATTTTTTATTAAAAATTGATTAAAAATAAGGATGATAAAGCTTAAAAATTGTTCGAGCCTTGATCTGAGCTTACGGGGGGTTAATACGTATTCCTTTCGATAGACAAGGTTCATCAGGATCACATGGAGGCATTCAAATGCCTTAGAGTGGGAGTTCAAAGGAAGTAACTAATCTTGAGCAATGTTGAAAACAAGGGACAACATCGTGTTGTCCCCCTTCTCAATTTTATTTCAGACAAATTTGAAGGTTCCAAGGGTCATATAAAGTACTGCTGGAAAGGTAACTTGATAAGTGCCTTATATGTGGAAATAATTATCAAAGTAGGGACTAGTTTAACACTGGCAGCATATGCAAGGGAAGTGGGGCAACTGACTATGAAAAATCATCTCGAAGTGATAAGGAATTTTTGAATTGTAAATGATACCTTTCCAAAAAAATCAATAACTTTTTAGAAAAAATATTTGAAAATCCAAAAAAATCATCTGGTGGGCCAAAATGGCCCAAACAGAATGTGAATCACTAATTCTAAGGGTTCTAAAAAGCAAAGCTTTAAAAAATTGTAACTCCCTCATCTGGAATGATCTAAGGGCAAACAAGATACTATTTGAAAAGTGATTTGATGCCTTTTAGGTAAAAATGTCATAAAATTCATGAAAATTTGTTTATGGTTTGAAAATAATTTTTTAAGTTGTGAATACAATGTTGCCAGCATAAAACAAGGGAAATTTTTAGTTTTCTTAGATTTTTTCGATCTAAATTCGAGCCACAAGCATCCAAATATTTGTGGTAGAAAAGAATGAATGACATGGGCTTCACGAGCTCATTTACACGATCCTGGAGTAGTTTGGGACAATGAAACAGCCTATTGACCATGTCACAAATGCAAGGACTCTAGGCAAAGATCAAGGCATAAACAAATTTGGACACTTAAAAGGGACATTTATTTTTGAAAACAAAATATTTAGGCTTTTTAAACCTTGAATTCCAAACATAAATAGCTTAATATTACCCCAAAATTAAAGTGTCAATTTGGGAAAAATAATATACCACAATTAGTCCTATTATTTGGGTTAATCTTAATCTAACTTAGGGTATATTTTTAAAAATATATATATCTTAGCACATCAAAGTAGCATGATAAAAACTAAAAAACCAAATCAATAATATAAAAAATCAGAGGCATAAAACAAATATCATCAGAAGGCATTTAAACAAACATCTCATAATAATAAATTGCAACTTTAGACATAAACATATGTTTAGCCTGCCCCACAGCAAACTATCTTTTTTTTTAACTTTTTTGTATCTTATAACTGAATGATTATGTGGTTTAGTGGATGGTGCCACTCAATTTAATTTTTTTTATTTTGCATCTAAGTCAGGTCAAGCCATGGGTTGCGCTTAATCTAGGGTGGCTTGGGTTCAAATCCCAACCCACTCAATTCTTCTTCTTTCTCTTTCTTTTTGCTTTCCTTTTTTTCTTTTTTCTTTTTTTTCTTTTTTTTCTTTCTTTCTTCTTCTTTTTTTTTTGTTTTTTGTTCTTCCTAATCCTAAAACTACAATACGAAAACAAAAAAACAAAAATCAATGATTGGCCACCATATTGACCACCGGCCACTATCGTAGTCGCTGTTCACAGTGGTCGTTGGCTCCCAAAATTCTCTTCTAGACTATTTTTGACCTCTTCTTTCTAAACCCAAAGTCCAATTTTTATAAATCTACAAGAGAAATTTGAACCTTTTACCTCAAATCCAGTTACCTTCCACTATTAGATTGTTCCCAAACTCTAGTTTTTTTTTCCTCTCTATATATAAGCTTTATTTTCACCTTGGGATTCTCCAAATAAGCATCAAAGCCTCCTTAACCAAAAAACTACACTTTGAATTTTTAATTTTCTTTTTTTGGTGTTTTTGTCTTTGAAAGCTAGTGTTTTTTTTAACTTTTTGAAGAATTTTTTTGAGATTTTTTTTTTATTTTTTCTTCCCTCTCAACTTTCTCTTTTGGTTGTTATATGCACCAAATAAGCCTAAAATGGTTAGTGGCTTGGGAACCAGATCCATGGTAGAAATTGCCATGGTTGGCTTTGCAAGTAGGCAAAGCCACTACCATGCTGAACATGGCAGCCGGCCTTCTCTTTTTTTTTATCTTTTCTTCTTTTTCTCTTTTTTTTTATAAATTTGTGATAAGAATTTAGCCTTGGCTTATGGGTCACAAATGACACATTTCACAAGAGGGACCCAAGCCACTCCTTTTTTTAATTTCCTTTTCTTTTCTTTTTCAATTGTTTTTGTGATTTTATGATATAAAGTCATGCTTAGCGTATGGGTCATAAGTAACCATTTTACAAGGTGGCCTGGTTTCGAACCTAGGTCACTCTTTTCTTTTCTTTTTGATTTATTTTTGTTATTTTATGACAAGAATTTATGTTTGAGTGTATAGGCCATAAAAAACCCTATTCATAACAGTGGCTTGGGTCCAAAACCCAGGCCATTCTTTTTTTTTTTGCATTTTTCAAAATAAGCTTAAATTAAAATAAATTAAGCCCAATTAGTTTGGATCCAACAAACCCAAATTAAAAGTGGCCTGAATAATTAAACCATTCTAAATAATGAGTTACCCGAAAATTACTCAAATAAAATTTGTTGTCTTTAACCTCAATTTTTGAAAAATCCCAGTTTTGTCAAAATATAAGAAAAACTCATCCTAAAACCTAATTTTGATAAAGAGCACGAAACTAGACTCGAAAGACTTAGATTCGGTTGAAGAGAAAAATCCCCTAAAGTATACATTCAACATGAAAATATCACAGTAACTCTAACCGACTTGATTCTAAGACAAAATTACTGAAATGTTCTCTAAAGTATTACTTTCGATGTGAAAATATCCTAGTAACCCTAAAAGATTAGATGCTGACATGAAATGACAAACTTATCCCTAAAGCACACCTTCAACATGAAAGCATCACGATGACTCGAAAAGACTCAATTCTAAGGTAAAATTATTAAAATGCCCTTAAAGTATACCGTCGATATTAAAGTTTTTCGTTAACCCTAAAAGACTTAAAAACATCATGAAATGATTAACCTATCCCTAAAGTATACCTTTGATGTAAAAATATCCCGATGACCTTAAAAGACTCAGCTCTAAAGTAAATTTACTAAAATGCCCTCTAAGATATACTTTTGACATGAAAGTATCTAGTACCTTAAAAGATTCGTTAATAACATGAAAGGACTATCATACCTTAAGTGGGAAACTTGTAAGACAAATGTGACCTAAATAAAAAAATTACTGATAAGACCTAAAGTTTGCAAAATTACAATTAACCCTTTAATGGTGGAAAAATACAATAAATACATCTAAATTGTCTTAAATGCCCTAAGAGGGTAATCTACAAGAGAAATGATCTAGATAGCTCTAAAATGCAAGGTTTTGCTAGAAAGTCCTTAACCTTTTTAAATTTCCAAATAAAAAATGAATGGAAAATAATTAAATGACCAAAAATAGAAGGAAAAATTATATAATGGTCTCAAATGTTTCAACCATGCATGGTATGGCCTAAAATATGTAAAATAAAATTTGAAAAAATAGAAAATTAAACCCTAAGCATTCAGCCAAATATAAAAACACCCTAAAATGGTTTAGAAATTTGAAAAAATTATAATTTGCCCCTTAAAAATTATATTATCACTAAATCAACTCAAAATCACTTTGAAAATTGAAGGGAAAATTCACAAAAATTCCTTTCATAGTTGTTGAACTCAAAATTCATCCAAATATTTTTTTTTTCATGCTAAAATAACATCATGCATGAACTTAAACACTACTTCTATTTCATAAAATGAATGGATATGATCTCACATCAACACAACAATATTCACAAATAAAAACATGAATATAGGTGATAAAAACATGAATATAGGTGATCTCATAATCAACACAAAAATATTCACAATTAACTCATATTTAAAAAAAATGAAATAAATAATCAAAGAAAAAAATGAAACATGTAACATATGAAATGGCATGATATAATTGTATATAATTTCATGAACCAATACATATCATGAATGCTCATTTATCAACAAACTGGACATTAGTGCATGCATGTGTCATAGAAAATGAGCATGGCATAAACCACATAGAACCATCCTGAAACAAAGCAAAATTAAATGAACATATTTAAAATCAACAAAAATGAATTTTGAGTTTAAACATTTTATTTTTATGGAAATTAAAAAAATTAGTAGTAAAGACATCAAAATTTTGATCATTACTCACTAAATTTGACCATCACATTTGATCATTGGCACAAACTAATCACCTAATGGAATTAGGATTATCAAGCTCCCAAAAAGAGATAAAAGGAAATGGAATTCAAAATATATGAAGTAGAAAACAAAACTTTGAAGGAAAAGACCTTCAAAACCTTTCAGAAACCTTTTTTTCTCAAAATTTTCTCTTAAAATATCAATGTGTATTTTTTTTTTTTTTGTAAGAGAAGTTAGGAGAAAAAGAAGATAGCCAAAACGAAAAAAATCCCCTACCCCCCATTAACATGTAAATTAACATTTTTTTTCTTTTTCTTTTAATGATTTTTTTATTTTTATTTTTGCATGTTTGGTGAAAAATAATTAAAGCTTTGTACCTATGTCATAATCCACCATGCCTTTTGTCGTAGATTTCTTACAAGCCACCTTCTAAACATGATGGCTATGATGTCATGCTTGTCCAACATTTAGGGCTTGGTTGGAATGGACCCAAATTTGTTGAGAAAAAAATCTAACTCCAACCATGTAATCATAATGGAAATAATTTAATTCAAACTAGTTTGGTTGGAATAAAAAATGTAATTTAAACCAAATTAATCCCAAGTAAAAATGAAAATTTGTTTCTATCAAGTCTATCAAAATCTTCATGTAAATAAACTAATAAATTAAAAATTAAAATAAATTACGTACAAACAAATTTTGATTAGAAAATTGCATGTAAAACAAAAAAAAATCTTGAAAGTAAAGAAATAAATGAAATTTAAGTGGAAAAAGTCCTAATTAAAAATTTATGGAAAATTTTAAATTATGAGGCCTAAAGTGTAATGTTGGATTCAAATTCATATAATCAAGTGATGAATTAAAATTTTACATGTGATAAACCCAATTAAGAATTTAATCATATAGGAATTCTAATGAAAATCTATAGAGAAAATTTTGAACCAAAGAAATGGATGTGTAAAAATTCATCAAAGAAAAATTTTTGAGATGAAAGAATTTAGAAAATAAATAAAAAAGTAAAAATCCTCAAAGAATTAAAATAAAAATTTCTTGCAAAGAAATTAATTAAAAAAAAAAAAAACCATGCATGAGGGCTTCTAAAATTTGATAATTTAAAGAATTTATTGTTCATACAAAAATGTTAGTGGGCTTTGTTGGAAAATTAAAATGGGCCTAGTGGACTTATTGGAAACTATATGGGCACATTAGCTATATTTCAAAGCCTTAAGCTTATGAGAAGGAAAATTTTCTTGGCCCATAAAAAAATAAGAAAATATTTAATATGTGAAAATTTAAATACAAATTTTCAAGAAAAATTCCAAATGAAAGAAATTAATTAACAAGACCTTTTAAGTGAAAATTTGGAAGAAATATGTCCAAAATTGGAAAAATCTAAAGTATAGGGGTTAAAAGAAAAAATGAAACTTTACGTATACTAAATGAAATATTCCATATTATGGGAAAATAAAATAAACGAGAAAATCGATATGTGAAAAGAAATGAAATTCTATGCTTAAAGGTTTTTTCTTAGTAGAAAATTTCATGTAATGGAAAATTTCATGTTTTAACCACACTAAAATATTTAAAAAATATTTTAAGTGTTGATTCTAAAAGAATGACATTCTATATTAACAAAATGAAGTTAGCATAAAGAAATTTCATTTGTGAAAAAAAAAAAGACGTTAAAAATGCCAAACCTACAAGAAACATCCTTACAAAAGAAAAAAATTCCCATTGAAAATAAATAAAGAATTCAAAAATAAATTTAAATATAAAAATAATGAATTTCAAAATATTTAATCTGAAAGTATAAAGAAGGAAAAAAATTTTAGACTTAAAAAGATTTTACATCAAAGCCTTATGGAACCTAAAATTCCAAAGTAAATGAGTGAACTAAATTCCATAATGGGATCAAGCTTAGCAAAAAAAAAAAACAAACTGAGTTCAATGCACTTTTCAAAATATTTATCAATAAAAACCAAAAACCTAGGGCTCGAAGCAAGTTTTACCAAAAAAAAAATTTATGGGGAGAAAACTTGTGTTACTACGAAAAATTTAGAATTAATTAATAAATTTGATAATTTGATACCTCATGGTATATAATATCAATATAGGCTTTTTCATGAAAATTTTGGATTTTTAAGAGTGAGTATCAACATAAATACTACATGGGTGTCAATAAAAATATACAATGATAGACTTACAAATTTTCACAAAAAATTTTAAAAAATTTATAAAAATGAAAATTTTGACCATGATATCATATATAAAATTAAATTTCAAAATTTTACAAAAATAAATTCAAACACTAATTTTTTCTCTTCAATGTTTGTCTTTTTTTATTCAAGTTTGTTCTCTATGAACCCAAAACTACTATCTTTTAGTTGTGCACAAGCGGCCATCTGGATATGGCTAAATAAGTCTCAAAAAGGCCCGGTCCGCCCGGAATAAGTCGACTCTCACCAAGGCGGTCACTCAATTCTTGATCTTGAATACTTCAAATAGTTGAAGAAAGGGTCGAACTAAAATTGAGTGTATAGAGGTGAAAAGCTTCCCAGAAGTCATCTTCAAAATGACTTTCCCAATGCCAAGTACCTTGGATGTAGCTACATTCCCATGTAAAGTTGTTCACCATCCACTTCTCAATAAGTCGAGAACATCCTCTTTTCAGTACAAACATGTCTTGTAGCACTAATATCAACCCATCATTGCTCAGGATTGTTGACTAATCTAACCTCAGAAACAACTACAGATAGGTTTATTTCTGAAACTTTCTTTGAAAAGTCATTAAATTCAATAAAATGGGCTTGAGGAATTTTTCTTTTCTTAGACTTTCTAGATGAGTCTTTATTTTTTCAAACATTGGCCTAATGACCCGTCATCTTGCTTATAAAGCACTTGCCATTGAATTTCTTAGCAAAGCTTTTTCCTTTCACACCAAGCTTTTTATTTTGGTTCTTGTCATGGGTTTTAGCCATGTGTTCAACCACATTTGCCTTTGAGGCCATTAAAAATTAACTTGCTTTCTTCATGGATAATTTATTGTCCTCCTTTGTCCTCCATCTTAGAATAATATCTTTAGCTCCTATTTCTTTACACTTATGCATAAGGTAGTTTTCTAAGACGGAGCCAATTTCTTAATAATGGTAGCCATTTGGAAAGATTCACTTAGAGCCATTCGTTCAGCAAGAATTTCATGCAAGATTAGTTGAAACTCTTCAACATGGCTTATCATAGTCTTTAAATCAACTACCTTGAAATCAAGGAACTTTTTGACTATGAATTTTTTCAAGCCCGCATCTTCAGATTTGTACTTTCTATCCAAAGCTTCCCATAATGCCTTTGAATTATTAATGGATTTCTAGACATTGTAGAGTTTATTATCCAACCCATTCAGGTTGTAATTCTTGCATACGAAGTCACTATGCTTCCATGCATCCATAGCAACCACAGTAGTGGAATCAAATTCATTTTCTGAGAGCTTCGATTCATTCTTAGTTATGAACTTAGCCCAGTTCAAGGTGGTCAGATAGAACATCATCTTTAGTTGCCACCTTTTAAAGTTTAATCCATTAAACTTTTAGGTTTTTCACTATGCACCACTAATGGTGATGTTGGATATCTAATTTTCGAAGAAGCCTTTGCCACAGTGTTTTCAAAAGTTTGAAAAGAAGAAAATGCCATAAAACCAATATATACTTAGAATAAATATTTATAAATATTGGTTATCAAGTAACCCAACAAATAAAACAAATAAACAAGAAAAATAGAAGTAAAATATTCGCTAAGATTATTGGAAAATTATTTTGTATATTTGTAAAACTTTGTTGAAAAATTTTATTATAGAAAACAAAGACAAGGAATAAAGAACTTATCGTTGTTGCCAAGGATAAAACCCTTTGTCCTTAAGGTGAACTTGCCCGTTACTTGATGTACACGAGTATAATGCAATTGCCTTCTAAGATCTTAACAACACCACCTTGACAAGTTACACAGCTTTCAACGTCATGAACTTATGATATTTGAAACAATTTTCTCTCTACAAGCACTAATATCTAAGCTCTAGAGCAGAAAGAATAAACAAAATACAAACTTTAGAAAAACCAAAACAATTAAGGAAATAAATGAGCTTAAGAATTTTTAAATGAATTTGATGATCATCCCAACCCCTAAAAGCACCTATTTATAGGATTCAAAAAGCCTAAATATTATTTATCCAGGATATATGAAGTTACAAAATACATAAATATCCATTAATTATGATAAATGTTTAGATTCATGAATGTATATAATTCATGAATATACTCATTATCAATCATGTATATTCATTGTTCATGAATAGTCAAAGTTTATGAATATGCATAACAACATTCATCAATATCACCATAATTAATGTACTAGTTCACATACTGAGATATTTAGAGATGAAAAGTTACTGATCAGACAAGGATTATATAGCAAAATAATTTTCAATTAACCAAACCTGAGGCCATGAGCTCACGACTCAAATCATAAGACAAACTTGTAAAATATCACATATATGAGAATTTTCGAGTTTGTCATTTTGTCATCCAAAAGTCCATTGAGATCAATTTCTTATTCATCGGTAGTTGGTTTTAAATATGCTAAAATTCCATATTAAATTAATCATATTGGAGTGCAAAATCCAACAAATTATTTAACCACAAATGTGAGTAAATCCCATGTTAAATTTGGCCTCATAAGTGCCTATTAATCTTGTTTCATAAAAACCAATTTCCAACCATTACTTCTTGTACTTTCAAAAACTATGATGCCATATATTCCAAGGTTATTGGGAATAAGGGCTTGCCAAACCCTTTTTGATGGTGTATAACTTTCCTATTACATAGCGTTGCATAACTTTTTCTGTTACATTAGCGTTCGTGGCCCCCCTGGCGCTGAGATTTTTATTTTTTATAATAATTTTTAATTATTAGTATAAATTAATTTTAAATTATTTATTTAATTTTTATTATAAATTATAATAATATTAATCAATTATATTATGTTAATTATGAAAATTAAATTTATAACAATGATATAAGGGTGGCTATAAATTTTGAATTAACTTGCGAGTTAATGTGCAAATCAATTATTTTAAATCCACTATTTAAAAATAAATAAAAAAACTTATATTTCTTCGGTAGGTACGATTGGATACTAAATAGAGTAGTGAGTGAACCTTAAAAATAAAAAGTTTTATATTATTTAAATATTAAAAAAGTATTTTGTATTATACGTTTTTTAATTAAATTTAAATAAAATATTCTATTAATTAAATAATAATTTGAATTAATCTAGGTCGAAAATAACATATCCTGACCCTATGTTTAGATAGGATTAATTGTGGAGTACCCACACCTAAATTGTAGCTATTTATTTTATTTATTTAATATTCATTATAGTTAATTTGTTCTATATTTTTCTTTCTAATTAGTCTCTTTTTAGCTGATAAGATATGATAATTACGTAAGCTACATAACATTTTGGCTTCTAAATTTTCATAGGTTTTTCTTAGGCTTCGTTTTAGAAAGATTTTTCTTTTTTTTTAGGCTTTAGAATTTCGTAATTATTGACTTTGAAATTTCATTTCTATACAAATAGTATGTTTACAAAATTATATTACCTTATATTTACTTTTAAGAAAATAAGTTGACTTCAATATTAATAATTTATATAACTAATTTAATGTAATAAAATCAACCGACATCCAATCAAATATATAACTAAGGCAACTGCTAATATGCATCTACAAAGGCCAAAAATTCCACTTGCCTTTCTCGATGTTATAGAATAGTATATGCAACCTAATTCATTTACTAAGAATATTTTCATCTAATTTCTTATATTTTTCTGTCAAACCAAATTTTGTTTAACTATTATTATGAATTAAATTCTGCTGTTTATACTTTCTAATTTAAGAATTTAATATAGTAGTTTTTTTGAAGTAGCTTTAATTCAACGTATAAATTCATTTTACAATGTTTGATGACCATTCCAATATGGTAAGGTGGATTTGTTTTCTAATTAAGAAAAATATATCACTTGTCTTTATTTTCAAAAAATTTGGAATGATTGACTGCATTTAATCCCCTTGGGTGAATACTACATAATTGATTATTTCCTCCGGTTTTTTTAATTAATCATATTTTTAACAAAAGCTATATAATTTTTTATTTAAATTAATGTTCTTTTTTTTTAACTAGATAAAATTTAATTGTTTGGGATGAAAGTTTATTTAAATAATTGTTTCTATAAATAAGAACAGTATTGGATTAAACATTATACAAAGTAATATTTTTTAAACTTTATTATATACCTACTTATTGATGTCCAACATTTACATTTTTCTAACTTATTCAATATATATATATATACACACTTATTGCTGTCCGATGTTTACTTTTTTTTCTTATTAATATTATCTATTTTTTAATTTATACATAAATTTTTAACTAAAATTCCCGCATAAAAATTTTAGTAATTATATTACAATTATAAAATTTTACATATAATTAATTATCTGTATGTACCACACGAATTTAAAACTAGTAATTATGAAAATGCATGGGACATGTAAATGCGACGAGTAACCATTTGACAACTTTGCATGCTGTCTTGGTTGCCACCTGGTTGTTTGAATTGCAATGGTCTTGATGAGCAAACATGGGCGGGCCTCGTGTTTTTAACATAATAGGGCCCAGTTGCATGTGTCTTCTGCCCTTGAACTTGTTTCTTTAATTCTGCATTTCAGAGGAAGAGAAATATGATTCTTGTTATTGGTTACTCTAATCTAATTGCTTGGTAAGATCTACTTTCTTACTGCAAAGGTTGCTAAAATGGTAGAATATTGAAGGGATAAAAGGTACAAGACTATAAGGAAACAGCTTATAAGACAACCTTAAATAAACAAATTAAGAAGATCGTCAAAAAAGTTGATTAAAATTTTTTAGATTTTCATTTGTCTTTTTTTCTCTGTCAAATCCTGTTCTTCAATTCTAAGTTTTTCAAAAGCAAAATCCCAAGATTTTTCTAAATTTCCAAGCAAATTTGTCTTAGTTTTTTCAACCTTTCCTTTTTCCTTTTTTTTATATTTTTCCTTAATTTTCATAATTTTTAGAAAAAATAAGATAGTGTAAAATGATGGCATACTTGCAATATTTGAATTGACCCAAAACTAAAATCAAGGTTTTTTGCCCAAAAATCAATTGAAGCCCAAAACAATGCTCAAAGTAATAGTTGGATTACAATTAAAATAAAATTTTGGCCTACTTTTCAAATTAACTAGAATGTTAGCTCGGGTTTAACTGAAATGGTTTGTTTTAACATTTTATAAAAGATAATTTTAAAAAATAAATGATAGTATCATAATTTATTGTTAATTTTTTATAATTTTTTATTTGTGTATTTGTTGTAAGAGTAAAATTTTTATAAATAAATTTTTAAAAATATTTCATTTTTCTATATCTTAATAAATTATAATATATATAATCA
>JBBYHL010128064.1:0-87700 GCA_038381835.1 Adansonia madagascariensis | reverse complement strand
AAAAATGAACTTTAAATCTAAAAATGGTAAAAAGAGATGTTTTTCTTATGAAACCAAAGCCTCAATATCATTTACCCTGATGAGGAGAATGCGTTTATGGTGCCTAATCACGAAAAGAAAGGAGATTATTTTGTGAATCCGTGTTTGTTGAAATTGACCAACTAACATTAACTCTAAAAATGGTGGGAAAATATGTTTTTCTTATGAAACCAAAGCATCAATTCCATTTATCCCAATGAGGAGAATGAATTTATGGCCCCAATCATTAAAAGAAAGGATATTATTATGTGAATCCGAGTTTATCCAATTGAGAATTTAACTTTAATTCTAAAAATTTTAAAAACAGTTGTTTTTCTTGTGAAACCAAAGCCTTAATATCATTTATCCCAGTTAAGAGAATGTGTTTATGGTGTCTAATAATGAAAAGAAAGAAGATTATTATGTGAATCCGTGTTTATCCAATTGAAAAATGAACTTTAATTCTAAAAATGGTTGAAGGAGATGTTTTCTTTTGAAACCAAAGCCTCAATATCATTTAACCCGATGAAAAGAATGCGTTTATGGTGCCTAATCACGAAAAGAAAGGAGATTATTTTATGAATCCATGTTTGTCAAAATCGACCAATGGACATTAACTCTAAAAATGGTGGGAAGAAAAGTTTTTTTTATGAAACCAAAGCATCAATACCATTTATCCCAATAAGGAGAATGAATTTATGGAACCCAATCATTAAAAGAAAGGAGATTATTATGTGAATCCAAGTTTAACCAATTGAAAATCAAACTTTAATTCTAAAAATTTTAAAAAGAGTTATTTTTCATATGAAACCAAAGCCTCAATATCATTTATCCAAATAAGGAGAATGTGTTCGTGGTGCCTAATAACGAAAAGAAAGGAGATTATTATGCGAATCCACATTTGTCAAATTGAAAAATGAGCTTTAATTCTAAAAATGGTTGAAAGATATGTTTTCTTTTGAAACCAAAGACTCAATATCATTTATCCCAATGAGGAAAATGTTTTGATGGTGCCTAATCACAAAAGGAAGGGAGATTATTATGTGAATCCGTGTTTGTCTCAATCGACGAATGAACATTAATTCTAAAAATGGTAGAAAAAGATGCTTTTCTTATGAAACCAAAGCATCAATTCATTTATACCAATAAGGAGAATGAATTTATGGTGCCCAATCATTAAAAGAAAGGAGATTATTATGTAAATCCGAGTTTATCCAATTGAAAAATGAACTTTAAATCTAAAAATGATAAAAAGAGATGTTTTTCTTATAAAACCAAAGCCTCAATATCATTTACCCGGATAAGGATAATGTGTTTATGGTGCCTCATCACGAAAAGAAAGGAGATCATTTTGTGAATCCGTGTTTGTCGAAATCAACCAACAAACATTAACTCTAAAAATGGTGGGGAAATCGCTACAAGAATGAAGATTATTGCAAGAATCCATGTTCATCCTATTTGAAGATCAAACTTTGTTTGCAAGGAAAATAGTGGAAAGAAAAGCTTTTCTTGAAATCCAAAACAATATCGTTTATCTCAATACACAAAACATGTTTTTGTAGCCTAATCATGAAAATAATGGAGAATATTACAAGAATCCATGTTTATCTCATTTGAGGGATGAACTTTGATTTTAAGGGAAATAGTGGAAAGAAAAGCTTTTCTTATGAAACTAAAGCACCAAAATCATGTATCCCAATGCCGAGAACATGTTTTGGTAATCCTATCATGTAGAGAATGAAGATTGTTACGAGAACCCATGCTCATATCATTTGATGGCTGTACTTTTATTCTAAGGAAAATGGCTGAAAGAAAAGTTTTTCTAACAAAACCAAATCATCAATATCATATATCTTAATGAATAAAGCAAGTTTTTATTTCCTAAACATAAAAAGAATAGAGATTATAACTTGAATCCTAGTTCATCTCATTTAATGACTTGATTATAAGGAAAATGGTGGAAAGAAAAAACTTTTCTTGTAGAACCAAAGGATCACTATTATGTATACTATTGCAGAGAACATGTTTTTTCTAGCTAATCATGCAAAGAATAGAGATTATTATGAGAATCCATGCTCATGTCATTCGAAGGCTACACTTTGATTCTAAGAAAAATGGAGGAAAAAAAAGCTTTTCTCATGGAACCAAATCATCAAGATCATGTATCCTAATGCGAAGGATGTGTTTTTGTAGCCCAATAACAAAAACAATGGAGATTATTATGACAATCTAGGCTTGTCTCATTTTAGGAAAAGCATTGATTCTAAGGAAAATGGTGGAAAAATGCTATGCTTGTGAATCCAAAGCATCAATATTGTATATCCTAATGTGGGAAACATGCTTTTGTAGCCTAATCATGAAAAGAATGGAGATTATTATGAGAAGCTATGTTTATCTCATTTAAGGGGTGAACTTTGATTCTAAGAAAAATGGTGAACAGAAAAGTTTTTCTTATGAAACCAAAGCATCAACACTGTGTATCCTAGTCCGAAGAACATGTTTTTATAGGAAAATCATGAAAAAAGTGGAGATTATTACAAAAATCCTAGTTCATCTCATTTGATGTATGAACTTTGATCCTAAGGTAAACAGCGAAAAGAAAAGCTTTTCTAGTAAAACGAAAGCATCAATATCATATATCCGAATAAGAAAGATATGAATTTGTAGCCGAATCGTGAAGCTATTAGAAATTGTTACGAGAATCCATGGTTATTACATTTGACCGTCTAACATTGAATCAAAGGAAAATGGTTAAACCAAAGTAAAGCATCAATACTGCATATCCTAATGTGGAAAACTTTCTTTTGTACCCCAAACACAAAAAATGGAGATTTCTATGAGAATCCATATTTGCCTTATTTGAGAGATAAACTTTGACTTTACATAAAGCTTTTCTTATGAAACAAAGCTTCAATATCATGTATCCCAATAAGGATAATGAGTTTTTGCAGCCTACTCACAACAAAAATAGAGATTATTATGACAATCCATGTTCATCTAAATTGAGGGGAAAACTTAGGTTTTAAAGAAAATAGAGGAACGACGAGCATTTCTCATGAAACCAAAGCATCAATATCGTATATTTGAATGAAAAAAATGTGTTTATGGTGCCTAATCATGAAAATAATGGAGATTATTATGAGAATCCATGTTTGTCTTATTTGAGAGATAAACTTCAATTATAAGGAAAATGTTAGAAAGAAAGGTTTTCTTATGAAACCAAAGCATCAATATCATGTATTTGAATTAAAGAAATGTGTTTATGGTAACTAATCATGAAAATAATGGAGATTATTATAAGAATCTGTGTTTGTCACATTTGAAAGATAAACATCGATTATGAGGAAAATGTTGGAAGGAAAACTTTTCCTACAAAACCAAAGCATCAATATCATGTATCCTAATATGGAAAACTTGTTTTTGCAACCTAATTATGAAAATAATTAAGATTATTTTTACGTGTAGCCATGTTTGTCTCATTCAGGATACACTTTATAATTCTGAAGAAAATGGCGAAAAAATTTTTTCTCGTGAAACCAATAGTGCATCTGAATGGCTAAAATGAGTTTATGGTGCCTAATCACAAAAACAATGGAGACTATTACAAGAATCCATGTTCATCTCATTTGAAGACCAAACTTTGATTCTAAGAGTGAAAAGAAAAGCTTTTCTTGAAATCTAAATCAATATCATTTATCTCTATGCACAAAACATGTTTTTGTAGCCTAATCATGAAAATAATGGAGATTATTACAAGAATCTATGTTCGTCTCATTTGAGGGATGAACTTTCATTTTAAGCAAAATAGTGGAAAAAAAAGCTTTTCTTGCAAAACCAAAACATCAATATCACATATACTAATCTAAAGAACATGTTTCGATAGCCCCATCACGTAAAGAAGGAAGATTGTTGTGAGAATCCATGCTTATATTATTTGACAGCTAAACTTTGGTTTTAAGGAAAATAGTGAAAGGAAAAGCTTTTCTAACAAAATGAAAGCATCAATATCATGTATCTAAATGAACAAAGCATGTTTTTGGTTCCTAAGCATAAAAGGAATGGAGATTATAACAAGAATCCTAGTTTATCTCATTTAATGGTTTGATTCTAGGAAAAATGGTGGAAAGAAAAAACTTTTCTTGTAGAACTAATGCATCACTATTGTGTATACTATTATAGAGAACATGTTTTTTCTAGCTAATCATGTAAAAAATAGAGATTATTATGATAATCCATGCCTAGGTCATTCGATGGTTAAACTTTGATTCTAAGGAAAATGGTGGAAAATAGCTTTTCTCGTGGAACCAAATTATCAAGATCATGTATCTGAATGCGAAGGATGTGTTTTTGTGGCCCAATAACAAAAAGAATAGAGATTATTATGACAATCTAGGTTCGTCTCATTTAAGGATGAGCATTGATTCTAAGGAAAATAGTGGAAAATTTTTTTTTTGTGAATCCAAAGCATCAATATTGTATATCCCAATGTGGAAAACATGCTTTTGTAGCCTAATCATAAAAAGAATGGAGATTATTATGAGAAGCCATGTTTATCTTATTTAAGGGGTGAACTTTGATTCTAAGGAAAATAGTGAAAAGAAAAGCTTTTCTTATGAAACCGAAGCATAAAATTATGTATCCTAGTCCAAAGAATGTGTTTTTATAGCAAAACCATGAAAAAAGTGGAGATTATTATAGGAATCGTTGTTCATCTAATTTGAAGTATGAACTTTGATTTTCAGGAAAATAGTGGAAAAAAAGCTTTTCTAGTAAAACCAAAGCACCAGTATCATATATTTGAATAAGAAGAATATCAATTTGTAGCCGAATCATGAAGCTATTAGAAATTGTTACGAGAATCCATGCTTATCACATTTGACCATCTAATATTGAATCTAAGGAAAATGGTCAAACTAAAGCAAAGCATCAATACTGCATATCCCAATGTGGAAAACTTTCTTTTGTACCCCAACCACCAAAAAAATGGAGATTACTATGAGAAACCATGTTTGCCTTATTTGAGAGATGAACTTTAACTCTACATAAAGATTTTCTTGTGAAGCAAAGCTTCAATATCATGTATCCCAATAAGGACAATGAGTTTTTGTAGTCTAATCACAACAAAAATAGAGATTATTATGACAATCCATGTTTGCCTAATTTAAGGGGAGAACTTAGCTTCTAAAGAAAATGGAGGAACGATGAGCATTTCTCATGAAACCAAAGCATCAATATCATATATTTGAATAAAGAAAATGTGTTTGTGGTGCCTAATCATAAAAATAATGGAGATTATTATAAGAATCCATGTTCGTCTTATTAAAGAGATGAACTTTGATAATAAGGATAATGTTGGAAAGAAAGCTTTTTTTACGAAGCCAAAACATCAATATCCTACATCCGAATGTAGATAATATGTTTTTGCAGCCCAATTATGAAAATAATTAAGATTATTTTTACAGAATCCATGTCCATCTGATTAAGGGATAAACTTTAATTCTAAGGCAAATGGTGGAAAGAAAAACTTTTCTCATGAAGCCAATAATGCATCCAAATGGCTAAAATGAGTTTATGGTGCCTAATCACAAAAAGAATGGAGATTACTGTAAGAATCCATGTTCATCCCATTTGACGATCGAACTTTGATTATAAAGAAAGTAGTGGAAAGAAAAGCTTTTCTTAAAATCCAAATTAATATCGTTTATCTCAATGCACAAAACACGTTTTTGTAGCTAATCATGAAAATAATGGAGGTTATTACAAGAATCCATGCTTATCTCATTTAAGGGATAAACTTTGATTTTAAGGGAAATGGTGGAAAAAAAAGCTTTTCTTATGAAACTAAAGCACTAATATCTTGTATCCCATTGTAGAGAATATGTTTTGGTAGCCCCATCACGTAAAAAATGAATATTGTTAAGAGAATCCATGCTCATATCATTTGAAGGCCACACTTTGGTTCTAAGGAAAATGGTGGAAAGAAAAGCTTCTCTAACGAAACCAAAGCATCAATATCTTGTATCTGAATGAAGAAAGCATGTTTTGGTTTCCTAAACATAAAAAAATGGAGATTATAAGCAGAATCCTAGTTCATATCATTTAATGACTTAATTCTAAGGAAAATAGTGAAAAGAAAAAACTTTTCTTGTAGAACCAAAGCATCACTATTGTATGTACTATTGCAGAGAACATGTTTTTTCTAGCTAATCATGTAAAGAATAAAGATTATTATGAGAATCCATGCTCATGTTATTCGAAGGTTGAACTTTGATTCTAAGGAAAATGGTGGAAAAAAGCTTTTCTTGTGGAACCAAATCATCAAGATCATGTATCCTAATGCAAATGATGTGTTTTTGTAGCCCAATAACAAAAAGAATAGAGATTATTATGACAATCTAGGTTCATCTCATTTGAGGATGAGCATTGATTCTAAGGAAAATGGTGGAAAAATGCTTTTCTTGTGAATCTAAAGCATCAATATTGTATATCCCAATATGGAAAACAGCTTTCATAGCCTAATCATGAAAAGAATGGAGATTATTATGAGAAGCTATGTTTGTCTCACTTAAGGGGTGAACTTTGATTCTATGAAAAATGTTGAAAAAAAAAGCTTTTCTTATGAAAATGAAGCATCAACATTATGTATCCTAGTCCAAATAATGTGTTTTTATAGTAAAACCATAAAAAAAGTGGAGATTAGTACAAGAATCCTTGTTCATCTCATTTGAAGTATGAACTTTGATCCTAAAGAAAACAATGGAAAAAAAAGCTTTTCTTGTAAAACCAAAGCATCAATATCATATATCCGAATAAGGAGAATGTGAATTTGTAGCCGAATCATGAAGCTATTAGAAATGATTATCACATTTGACCGTCTAACATTGAATCTAAGGAAAATGGTTAAACCAAAGCAAAGCATCAATACTGCATATGCCAATATGGAAAACTTTCTTTTGTACCCTAACCACCAAAAAAATGGAGATTACTATGAGAATCCATGTTTGCCTTGTTTAAGAGATGAACTTTGACTCTACATAAAGCTTTTCTTATGAAGCAAAGGTTCAATATCATATATCCCAATAAGGACAATGAGTTTTTGCAGCCTAATCACAACAAAAATAGAGATTATTATGACAAATCATGTTCATCTGATTTGAGGGGAAAACTTAAGTTCTAAAGAAAATGGAGCAACGACAAGTATTTCTTACAAAACCAAAGGATCAATATCGTATATTTGAACAAAGAAAATGTGTTTAAGATGCCTAATCATGAAAATAATAGAGATTATTATGAGAATCCATATTTGCCTCATTTGAGAGATAAACTTCAATTATAAGAAAAACGTTGGAAGGAAAGGTTTTCTTACGAAACCAAAGCATTAATTTCATGTATTTGAATTAAAAAATGCGTTTATGGTAACTAATCATGAAAATAATAGAGATTATTATAAGAATCCATGTTCATCACATTTGAAAGATGAACTTCGATTATAAGGAAATGTTGGAAGGAAAACTTTTCCTACGAAACCAAAGCATCAATAGCATGTATCCTAATATGGAAACTTGTCTTTGCAACCCAATTATGAAAATAATTAAGAATATTTTTATGAGTACCCATGTCCATCTCTTTCAGGGATAAACTTTATAATTCTAAAGAAAATGGTGGAAAGAAAAACTTTTCTCCTGAAACTAATAGTGCATCTGAATGGCTAAAATGAGTTTATGGTGCCTAATCACAAAAACAGTGGAGATTATTACAAGAATCCATGTTCATCTCATTCAAAGATCGAACTTTGATTGTGAGAGTGAAAAGAAAAGCTTTTCTTGAAATCTAAATCAATATCATTTATCTTAATGCAGAAAACATGTTTTTGTAGCCTAATCACGAAAATAATGGAGATTATTACAAGAATCCATGTTCATCTCATTTGAAGGATGAACTTTGATTTTAAGGGAAATAGTGGAAAGAAAAGCTTTTCTTGTGAAACCAAAGCATCAATATCATGTATCCTAATGCAAAGAACATGTTTTGGTAGCCCCATCACATAAAGAATGGAGATTGTTACGAGAATATGGGCTCATATCATTTGAGGGCTGAACTTTGGTTTTAAGAAAAATAGTGAAAAGAAAAGCTTTTTTTAACAAAACAAAACATTAATATCATGTATTTGAATGAACAAAGCATGTTTTTGGTTCCTAAACATAAAAAGAATGGAGATTATAACAAGAATCCTAGTTTATCTCGTTTAATGATTTGATTCTAGGGAAAATGGTGGAAAGAAAAAACTTTTCTTGTAGAACTAAAGCATCAATATTGTGTATATCGATGTAGAGAACATGTTTTTCTAGCTAATCATGTAAAGAATGGAGATTATTATGAGAATCCATATTCATGTCATTTGGAAGCTAAAATTTGATTCTAAGGAAAATGGTTGAAAGAAAGCTTTTCTCGTGAAACCAAAGCTTCAAGACCATGTTGTATCCTAATGTGAAGGATGAGTTTTTTATCGCCTAAGAACTAAATGAATGGAGATTGTTGTAACAATTTTGGTTTGTCTTATTTGAGGACAAGAGTTGATTTTAAAGAAAATGGTGGAAAGAAATGCTTTTCTTGTAATTCAAAATATCAATATTATGTATCCCAATATGAAAAAAATGCTTTTGTAGCCTAATAAAGAAAAGAATGGAGATTAATATAAGAAGCTATATTTGTCTTGTTTAAGGGGTAAACTTTGATTCTAAGGAAAATGGTGGAAAGAAAAGCTTTTCTTATGAAACCAAAGCATCAACATTATATATATCCTAGTTCAGAGAATGTGTTTTTATAGACCAATCATAAAAAGAGTGGAGATTATTACAAGAATACATGTTCATCTTATTTGAAGGATGAACTCTGAACCTAAGGAAAACACTGGAAAAAAAATCTTCTAGAAAAACCAAAGCATTAATATTGCATATCCGAATGAGGAGAATATGCTTTTGTAGCCGAATCATGAAAATATTGGAGATTATTATGAGAATCCATGCTTATCACATTTGACTGTCAAAAATTAAATCTAAGGAAAATGGTTAAACCAAAGCAAAGCATCAATACCATGTATCCCAATAAATAGAGCATGTTTTTGTACCCTAATCACGAAAACAATAGAGATTACTATAAGAATCCATGTTTGTCTTATTTAAGAGATTGACTTTGACTCTAAGTAAAGCTTGACTTATGAGACAAAGCTTTAATATCACGTATCCTAATAAGGACAACCTGTTTTTGTGGCCAAATCATGGAAAAATAGAGGTTATTATGAGAATCAATGTTTGTCTGATTTAAGGGGAGAACTTAGGTTCTAAAGAAGATGGAAGAAAGAACAGCATTTCTTATGAAACCAAAGCATCAATATCATGTATTTCAATAAAGAAAATGTGTTTATAAGGCATAATCATGAAAATAATGGAGATTATTACGAGAATCTATGTTCATATCATTTGAGAGATAAACTTCTATCATGAGGAAAATGTTGGAAAGAAAGCTTTTCTTACAAAACTAAAGCATTAATTTCATGTATTTGAGTGAAGGAAATGTGTTTACGGTTCCTAATCATGAAAATAATGGAGATTATTATGAGAACCCATGTTCATCTCATTTGAAAGATGAACTTTGATTATAAGGAAAATGTTGGAAAGAAAGCTTCTTTGATGAAGCCAAAGCATCAATATCATGTATCTTAATATGGAAAATATGTTTTTGCAGCCCAATTATGAAAATAATTAAGATTATTTTTACAAGAATCCATGTCCATCTCATTAAGGGATGAACTTTAATTCTGAGGCAAATAGTGGAAAAAAAACACTTTCTTGGTGAAGCCAATAGTGTTTTCGAATGGCTAAAATGAGTTTAAGGTGCCTAATCATAAAAGGAATGAAGATTATTGCAAGAATCCATGTTCATCCTATTTGACGGTCAAACTTTGATATTAAGATATCAAAGTAGTGGAAAGAAAAGCTTTTCTTAAAATCAAAATTAATATCGTTTATCACAATGCATAAAACATGTTTTTGTAGCTTAATCATGAAAATAATGGAGATTATTGCAAGAATCCATGCTTATCTTATTTGAGGGATAAACTTTGATTTTAAGGGTAATGGTGGAAAGAAAAGCTTTTGTTACAAAACCAAAGCACCAATATCTTGTATGCCAATGCAGGGAACATGTTTTGGTAGCCCCATCGCATAAAGAATGAATATTGTTATGAGAATCCATGCTCATATCATTTAAGGGCTGCATTTTGGTTCTAAGGAAAATGGTGGAAAGAAAACCTTTTCTAACGAAACCAAAGCATCAATGTCTTGTATCTGAATGAAGAAAGCATGTTTTGGTTTCCTAAGCATAAAAAGAATGGAGATTATAACAAGAATCCTAGTTCATCTCATTTAATGATTTATTCTAGGGAAAATGATGGAAAGAAAAAACTTTTCTTGTAGAAACTAATGCATCAATATTATGTGCATTGATGCAGAGAACACATTTTTCTAGCTAATCATGCAAAGAATAGAGATTATTATGAGAATCCATATTTACATCAATTGAAGGTTGAATTTTGATTATAAGGAAAATAGTGGAAAAAAAGCTTTTCTCATAGAGCCAAAGCGTCAAGATCATGTTTCCCAATGGAAATGATGTGTTTTTGTAGCCCAGTAACAAAAAGAATGGAGATTATTATAACAATCTAGGTTGTCTTATTTGAGGACGAGCATTGATTCTAAGGAAAATGGTGAAAAAAATGCTTTTCCTGTAAATCCAAAGCATTAATATTGTAGATCTCAATGTGGAAAACATACTTTTATAGCCTAATCATGAAAATAATAGAGATTATTATAAGAATCAATGTTAATCTCATTTGAGAGATACACTTTGATTATAAGGAAAATGCTAGAAAAAAAGGTTTTTCTTATGAAGCCAAAGCATCAATATCTTGTAAACTAATATCGAAAACATGTTTTTTGCACCCCAATTATGAAAATAATTAAGATTATTTTTACAAGAATCCATGTTCATCTTATTGAGGGATGAGCTTTAATTCTAAGGAAAATGGTGGAAAGAAAAGCTTTTCTTATGAAACCAATAGTGCATCCGAATGGCTAAAATGAGTTTTTGGTGCCTAATCACAAAAAGAATAGAGATCATTACAAGAATCTGTGTTCATCTCATTTGAAGATCGAACTTTGACTGTGAGGAAAGTAGTGGAAAAAAAAAGCTTTTCTTGAAATCCAAATCAATATCAATTATCTCAATGCACAAAACATGTTTTTGTAGCCTAATCACGAAAATAATGGAGATTATTATAAAAATTCATGTTTATCTCATTTGAGGGATAAACTTTGATTTTAAGGGAAATAGTGGAAAGAAAACCTTTTCTTTCAAAACCAAAGCACTAATATCATGTATCCCAATGCAAAGAACATGTTTTGTTAGCCCCATCATGTAAAGAATAGAGATTGTTACAAAAATCCACGCTCATATCATTTGAGAGCCAAACTTTGGTTCTAAGAAAAATAATGGAAAGAAAAGCTTTTCTAACAAATGAAAGCATCAATATCATGTATCTAAATAAAGAAAGCATGTTTTTGGTTCCTAAACATAAAAAGAATAGAGATTATGACAAGAATCCTAGTTCATCTCATTTAATGATTTGATTCTAGGAAAAATGGTGGAAAGAAAAAACTTTTCTTGCAGAACTAAAACATCAATATATTGATGGAGGGAACACGTTTTTCTAGCTAGTCATGTAAAGGATAGAGATTATTATTAGAATCCATGTTCACGTCATTTGAAGACTAAATTTTAATTCTAAGGAAAATGGTGGAAAATGCTTTTCTCATGAAACCAAAGCATGAAGATCATGTATCCTAATCCAAAGAATGTGTTTTTATGGCCTAATAACAAAAAGAAAGGAGATTATTATGAGAATTTAGGTTCATCTTATTTGAGGATAAGCATTGACTCTAAGGAAAATGTTGGAAAGAGATTTTTTTTATGAACCCAAAGCATCAATATTATGCATCCCAATGTGGAAAACATGCTTTTGTAGCCTAATCATGCAAAGAATGGAGATTATTATGAGAAACTGTTTGTTTCATTTAAGGGGTGAACTTTGATTCAAAGAAAAATGGTGGAAAGAAAAGCTTTTCTCGTAAAACAAAAGCATCAACAATATGTATCCTAGTCTAAAGAACATGATTTTATAGCCCAATAATGAAAAGAGTGGTGATTGTTATAGGAATCCATGTCCATTTTATTTGAAGGATAAACTTTGATCCTAAGGAAAATAGTGGAAAAAAAAGATTTTTGAGTAAAACCAAAGCATCAATATCGTGCATCTAAATGAGGAGAGTATGCTTTTGTAGCCGAATCATGAAGATATTGGAGATTATTATGAGAATCCATGCTTATCACATTTGATCTTTGAACATTAAATCTAAGGAATGGTGAAACAAAGCAAAGCATCAATATTGTGCATCCCAATAAAGAGAACATGTTTTTGTACCCCAATCCCCAAAAAAATAGAGATTACTATGAGAATCCATGTTTGTCTTATTTGAAACATGAAATTTGACTATAAGAAAAGCTTTTCTCATGAAACAAAGCATCAATATCATGCGTTCTAATAAAGAGGACATGTTTTACGACCTAATCACAACAAAAATAGAGATTATTACCAGGATCTATGCTCGTCTATTTTAAGGGGAGAACCTAGGTTCTAAAGAAGATGGAGGAAAGAAGAGCATTTCTCATGGAACGAAGGCATCGATACATGTATTGGAATAAATGAAATGTGCTTATGGTGCTTGAGCATGAAAATAATAGAGATTATTAAGAGAATCCTTGTTCATTTTATTGGAGAGATGAACTTTGATTATGAGAAAAATGTTTGAAAGAAAGCTTTTCTTATTAAACCAAAGCATCAATATCATGTATCCTAATGTGGAAAACATGTTTTTGCAGCCCAATTACGAAAGTAATTAAGATTATTATGAGAACCCATGTTTGTCTCATTGAGGGATGAACTTTAATTCTAAGGAATATGGTGGAAAGAAACGTTTTCCTCGTGAAACCAACAACGCATCCAAATAGCAAAAATGAGTTTATGGTGCCTAATCACAAAAAGAATAGAAATAATTACAAGAATCCATGTCATCTCATTAGAAGATCAAACTTTGATTATGAAGAAAGTAATAGAATGAAAAGCTTTTCTTGAAATCAAAACCAATATCGTTTATCTCAATGCACAAAAAATGTTTTGTAGCCTAATCATGAAAATCGATGTTCATCTCATTTGAGGGATGAACTTTGATTTGAAGGTAAATGGTGAAAAAAAAGCTTTTCTTGCAAAACCAAAGCACCAATATCATGTATCCTAATGTAGAGAATATGTTTTGGTAGCCCTATCACGTAAAGAAAGGAGATTGTTACGAGAATCCATGTTCATATCATTTAAGGGTTGAAATTTGGTTTTAAGGAAAATGGTGAAAAGAAAAGCTTTTCCCATGAAACCGAAGCATCAATATCATGTATCTGAATGAAGATAGCTTTTTAGGTTCCTAAACATAAAAAGAATGGAGATTGTAACAAGAATCCTAGTTTGTCTCAGTTAATGATTTGATTTTAGGAAAAATGGTGGAAAGAAAAAACTTTTCTTACAAAACTAAAGCATCAATATTGTGAAACCAATAATACATTCGAATGGCTAAAATAAGTTTATGGTGTATAATCACAAAAAGAAAGGAAATTATTAAAGAATCCATATTCATCTCATTTGAAGATCGAGCTTTGATTATGAGGATTATGAGGGAAAGAAAAGCTTTTCTTGAAATCCAAATCAATATCATTTATCTTAAAGCACAAAACATGTTTTTGTAGCCTAATCATGAAAATAATGGAGATTATTACAAGAATTCATATTCATCTCATTTAAGGGACAAACTTTGATTTTAAGGTAAATGGTGGAAGGAAAGGTTTTTCTTGCAAAACCAAAGCGACAATATCATGTATCCCAATACGGAGAATATGTTTTGGTAGCCCTATCACGTAAAGAGTGTTGATTGTTACGAGAATCTATGTTCATATCATTTGAGGGTCGAACTTTAGCTCTAAAGGAAATGGTAGAAAAAAAGCTTTTTTCATAAAACCGAAGGATAAATATCATGTATCTGAATGAAAAAAACATGTTTTTGGTTCCTAAACATAAAAAGAATAAAGATTATAACAAGAATCCTAGTTTATCTCATTTAATGATTTGATTCTAAGGAAAATGGTGAAAAAAACTTTTCTTGCAAAACTAAAACATCAACATTGTGTATACTGATGTAGAGAAGATGATCTTCTACCTGATCATGTAAAAAATAGAGATTATTATGAGAATCCATGTTTAAATTATTTAAAGGCTGAACTTTGATTTTAAGGAAAATGGTGGAAAAAAGCTTTTCTTGTAAAACCAAAGCATCAAGATCATGTATCCTAATGCGAATGATGTGTTTTTATAGCCCAATAACAAAAAGAATGGAGATTGTTATGAGAATCTAGGTTCATCTCACTTGAGGACAAGCATTGATTCTAAGAAAAATGGTGGAAAGAAATGCTTTTCTCATGAAACCAATAGTGCATCCATATGGCTAAAATGAGTTTATGGTGCTTAATCATAAAAAGAAAGTTTATTGCAAGAATCCATGTTCGTCTCATTTGGGGGACGAACTTTGATTTTAAGAGAAATCGTAGAAAGAAAATCTTTTCTTATAAAACTAATCATGTATCCAATGAAAAAAATATGATTATGATGCCTAATCATGAAAGGAATAGAGATTATTACGTGAATCTATGTTTATCTCATTTAAGGGTTGAACTTTGATTGTGAGTAAAATGGCAGAAAGAAAAACTTTTCCTCTGTAACCAAAGCATTAATATCATGTATCCCAATGCAAAATAGGTGCTAAGGTTGTAAAATTGGCTAAATCTTGAAATCCATGCTTTCCTAAGCCTCTTTTGTGTTGAATGGCATTTCAAGTGATCTCAAAGTGTTTTTGATCACTATAAAGGTAGAAAATCAGTTTTCTATCTTAGTGGAATCAATACGAATTAGGAATTATGATTTTTGGATTCATTTATTGGCATGTACAAAAAATAGCTATTTTTCTATGAAGCTATTTCTCATTCTCTTTCGCACAATAGGTAATGGAATCATTCCCGGATCACATCAGATCTATATCTTTGGCTATACATATTTTACTTGAGGTTTAAGAAGCTTTTTTGCTAGCATTGAAGAGCCACTGGGTCATAAAGGTTTTAATAGGCATTTATGGGGATCACCACTAGAAGTATAACACTTGGACTACTTTTGGCCTAAAAAAATTAACCCATAGTGCATTCATGAAAGGATCAGTATGCTTAGAGTTACAAGTCTCTAAATAGATATGATTTCTAATAGATCTATGTTTTAAATTGTAGTCCAATCACATGTAAATCTCTTCCTAAGATCTTGAGAAAATCTGAGTGTTTCTTTATTTACTTCCACTACATAAGTTTAATTCTTGTTAAAAATTTATGCTTATGTTGACATGCATGACCTTGAGATTTCCTTTCAGTGGTATCAAAGCCTAAGGTTTGTAGATTACATGGGGTCTAGCATGCCAATTTTTGGTGTTAATCAATCTGATTGATTTGTGTGTTAATTTGGTGACTTTTTGGTTTTAGTGATATTATTGAAATATTATTTTTCTTTAATTTTTTAAATTTGGAAATTATGTAATTTTTGTATTTAATCATATTTAAAAGTGTCTAAATAATTAATTAAAATTGTTTAAATTAATTCAGATTAAAATCTTAACATGTCTTAAGCTTTTCAAGTTTTGTTGATGTTGTATTAGTCCATATCTTGAATTAAAAATTAAAGAAAATTCTTTCTTTTTCATTTTTTAATTTTTCAGCATGTTTAATCCATATTTATTATCAATACTAATTAGTTTAAAATATTTTTTCTAATTAAATTTATATTAGAGTTATTTGTCAATGTTTTGGTGTTGACTGTTATTAAGATGGCTCTATTTTGATGTTTTGATGGGGCTGAAATTTTCAGCAATTGTTAGTGCAACCTTTTCCCCGTTTTTACACCTTTAAAGTGTCATGAAAAGTTCATAATACTTGCTAAAAATTAATTTAAAATCAGAGTTGAAAATGTTTCAATTTTGGTCCAATCAGGTTCACTATGTCCATGTAATGGATGTAGCGTGTTAGTCTCTCTTTATGTGATCTTGGTTCGGCATCATTAGCTACAAGATGTTGCTGCAAATTTGCTGTATTTGTAGAGTTTTAGTGGGAGGAAGACCATAGTTTTGAGTTGAATTAGGATGGCTAAGATAGCCATGTATGGAGAAGACTTCTAGTTGATTGGGATTCCCTAAGAGGTTAAGTTCCATTAAAGCTCTTACTTATCATCAAACACCTAATTATGCAATTGTATTAATTTTCTTAAATTATGTAACATATGGATTGGATAATATAATAAGCATGGAATTAAAATTCAATTAAATTTTTTAATTGAAAAAATATACTTAATTTAAATCATTAATCCTAATTCGATTAGGATTTGTTCTAATGTGATTAGAATAGATGTTAATCACATAAGAAATATTTTATTAATTAAATTAAATATGGATCAATTACTAAAACTTCAAAAAAGTGGAAGCTACTTTCCTAAATGATTTAGGAAATATAATATGTTAAATGGTTTATTTAAATCAATATGAATTTGTCTAAAAGTTATATAACGTCCTAATTTAGACAAACAACCTAAAAGTTAGGCAATGTCTAATTTTATGTCTTAATGTTGTTTATAGAAAACAAGTTTCCTGGGAAATATAAGATGCATATTGGTTTGTCCAAATTGGGACAAAGTTATGTAAAAGTTAGATAATGTCCTAGTTAACATAAATAACCTAAAATAAGCAATGTAAGACAAGTTTCCTAAAAGTTAGGAATTTAATTAAAATGTTTTAGTTTAATAGCCAAAATTACTAAATAATTTGATAAGTCATCTCAAATTGTTTAATAAGGTTTATGCAAATGACAGACATGATCACCAAGTGAATTGGCTATGCTTATTTTGTTTCATGCTTATAATATAATTATGTAGCATGGGAATGATGATGGACTAGATCCTAATAGGACTATGTTATGGATGGTTGAAAATTTTTTTTGGTATTTATTTTAATAAATAGGGTTTGAGAACCCTACCTTCTTTGTTTAGTTTTGGGCTGTAAATTCTCCTCTTACCTAATTCCCTTTGAAAGTGACTTGAGGTTTCTTACAATAATATGTAATTGTTACATAGGACTTGTAGATTTGGAATTAGGTTAAGATTAGAATTTATATAAATCCAAGACATAAAGAAGATGGCACCAAGATAATGGCTCAAGGAAACTAGATAGATAAAGTTCATAATCATTCTAGTAGGTTGCATGTTTTAGGTTTATTTTTGAATTTATATATGTGATATATAATTGAATAAAATACTAAACGTGCTAATAAAATAAAAAAATTAGATCTAAAATAAATGATAAAAAATAAATCCCTTTTGATATATTGAGTCCATGCCAAAGCATGATCAAATGCCTTCCATCATTCTTAACAAGATACCCAAGTTTGGCCAGGGGAAGACTTGTTGGGCTAACCCCAAGGTCCCTACCATTCGAGCAGCTTGCATTATGAATAATGGGTTTTACTCAACAAATGTCGTATTGTTCGAAAACTTACAAACTTTGCCTTGTAGAATTAGAGTTGATAGTTTGGTGAAATACATATAATGTATTAAGGTAAAGAGTTACCACCTAACTAACCTAAGAGTTGCATAAAAATGCAAGTGGTAAGCTATGTTATATAACTAATTACTTTTTTTATGGTTTGTTAGGTTAAACCCAAGGTCATGGAAGGAAAAAAAGGGTGCCTAACTTATCCAAAGGATTCAAAAGTTAAACTTCTCGTATTATAGTTGGGGGCTATAATGTCAATAAGAACAATCATTAAAGTTTTAAAACCTTACTGATTGAAATTGCAAATTATTAACCATAAAATGTTTTGGTTCACAATGGATATAAACACAACATCACTTATAGACTATTGCTAAGTAGTTTTTTATACATGATGCAAATAAGTTTTACTAGGCCAAACTCCATTGACTAGTTCTGTAATATTAAGATTGTTTTAATACTATTTAAGAGGCATAGCCTATTGGGTCAGGAGCGTCTATCAAGTTTATATTGTTGAACTTGATAAAGTAACATTATGATGATGGCTAATATGATGCTTGAAATCTGAAAAGAACAAATGGCTATTTAAGCTCATCAAATAATCTAAAGCCTTAAAGAATTATTCTATAAGGATAATCATAATGACAAGTTCGGTATCCCTGAAGATTTATTCCTAAGCCAGATGTTAGAAGGTAGCTTAATCAAGCCTCAGACAATAGGATGTATTTCAAGACTTGAGCACTTTAGATAGATCATGATCCATGCATGGTCCATATGTTTTTTTTGAAGAAAGATAATGGAAATGACAAAGTACCAATATAGTGGAGGGCTAGATTAATAGAGTAAAGGTCGCATGGAAAAAATTTGATATAATCAAAATTAATAAACTTATAAAAGTTTCAAATTTAGATATACATTAAGAATAGTTCACTTCTCTTGGTATATGATACCTAGAAGTTGGTGCTTAAATATGTACGACATATTATAAAGGCCCAAATGAAAGTAGTAATGAAGATAGACCATATGAAATGGAGACATTGTTGATGATGATCAAAGTTTACCTTTTTGATTAGTTTTTATGAAACATAATCTTGATTTATTCATAAACATAAAATATTTATTTTTTGCATTTACATGCTAATTGAGGTTGATGTTGGTGTTTGATAACGAGCTTAGATTCAATCCTCACTAAATAAATCATTAATCATAGAATTTGTTCTATGTTATAATCACATTATTCTTAAACATGCAACATGTAATAGTATTAAGAATACTAAATGGCTAAATAGGATTGAAAGAAAATTTCAAATCTAATTACCTTTAAATCTACATATGTAGGATTTAGTGGGAAGCATTTATGATTCTTTAAAAGTAAAGGATCATAATTTGACTTAGTGATAAATAGCTATGATGTTAGAAAAGCAAGTATTTAGAGGTGTACCAAACTAGAGATGATTGCATGTTTATACCCTAAATGTCATAAATAAAGTTTTTAGCTTAGGTTTACAAAAAGGGCTATGTTTGGATCATTAGATTACAAGCTAATAAAAGATTCCTAATAGTTATTAAAGTAACAACTACTCCATATGATTCAAATCTTCATTTTTTTGTGACCCAAATAATTAAACCTTGATAATGAGATTATCATGAATGTAATCAAAACATATTCTCATAATAGTACTAAAGCTTTGTCCAAGTTGAGACATGATTACTAGTCGAAAGAGTTTGACATTGGATGCATTACTGATTGGCTTAGTGCAAGTGGGAGATATTAGTATATTCCCTAAAGCCAATCAAATTGGATGAGGCATACAATAGTTAATAATGCAAACCAATCATGTTAATTAGTTATTCAAGGTTTTCTTTCATGTTAGTGGCATGATTAACACTCATGCAAACACTAATTCGATAAAAGCTATGAAACACAATGGCCTTGCAAAGATAGTAGTGAGTTATGATGATGAGATCATTATGGATCAAAGCTGTGTTTCTAAAAATGTTCTTAGTGATCATATTATTAAGACAGGGCATTAACAATGCATAAAAACTGGCATATGCTAATTCTCCATGCATTTGATGCATGCAATTCTTTGATCTCATAGGAATTGAAGTATAAAAATACTTGGGGATAGCATATGGGTGCTTGTTTTGTGGAAACAAGTTTAATGAACATGGCCAGTATGAGAATTCCATTCGGTATAAGTCACTCAAGTGTCTATGGAATATGTTTTTATGCTCCAGTCATATATATTAGTTCTTAGACTAATGATACCTAGTTCTCTTATATACGGAGTGTCATATTTTGATTCCATCATGAATGAGTCTAGAATAGATAGATGCTTTATGGTAGGAGTTTTTGGGTATGGCATGAACCATACAAAGGTGGATGAGTGAACCAAAGATGATTCACCACTCCATATGACATTTGAGACATTATCTCATATCTTTTTGGCTTTGATTAACTTGATAAACTTGTTGGCCAATGAGTGATGAATATGGGGGAAATTGTTTCTCTAAATTCATAAGGTTAATTGAAAGCTATAAGAACTAATATGGATTGATACATGAATGAACACTACACCATGCTCATAGTCTTTCTAGGTTAACTAATGAAAGGATCAAAGTACATTGAGAGGCTAGTTACTACAAGGTTTCTTAAAAGGTTATATTGACATTTCTGGTATATCGAATGACAATGATGCCATGCTAGAGGCCAATCTTGGTCTATAAATAAAAATACACTTAATCGGGTGATTATGTTTATTATTCTTATGACGGAAGCCTAATGGGTCAAACACAATAAGATGACTTATTGGATTAAAATTTGGATTTAATTAAGTTTGATTTAATTAAATAAAAGGTAGAATGAGGAAGACTTAATTGAATAAGTGTAATTAAGAATATTTTAAGACATCGATTAGATTAATGAAATCTAATTAGAGATGTCTTAATATGGCAATAAAGATAAGAATGTCTTATCAAGATAATGTCTATTTATAGGCATGATTTTAGGGATAATATTAAATAAAGGCACATGATTGTATTTGGAAAAGTAAATAATTATTTGATAATTATTTAATTATTTATTTAATATTATTTACATAAAGTAAAAATTGTTTTCTTGGGTTAGAAAATTAACTATGAATTAAATTATCTAACATGTAAATTAAAGGGTTAAGCCAAAAGCTATAATTATCAAGTCAAGAAAGTTTAGGTATGAACTACTCTAAGTTGGTCTTGCTAATGGGCTTGGCACATGGAATAGCTATCTTTGGTATGCTAGTGACATAAAATTTTAATAAGTTACTATTAAGTCCCAATCTTAGACAAGCTAACTAAAATAATTTTAATTGGGCTTTAAAAAATACTATAAAATGGGCCTACCTTCTAGGTATGTTAGTAATGGGCTTAATTGACCCATTTGTCAAGCCTAACCTAGCCTAAGGTATATTTAAATACATTATTAAGTATTTTTTTTGTAATAAAAGAACATAAGGAAACACTACGTGCCATCCTCCTATATTTTCTAAGGATGTATGGAGTAACCTTTGCCTTCCATAAGCTTTCTTTGCGCTTTCATGTTTTCTCTAAGTTTACTTGAATCTTTCTTGGAAATCAAAGATAGAAAAGTAGTTTCTAGCATTGAGAGATAAATTTTTCAACAAAAGTTGCTGCATTGGCCAAATCCTAAAATCATTGCTTTTATAAGCCTCTTTTGTGTCGATTGATATTTTAGGTGATCTCAAAACGTTTTTTATCACTATAAAGGTAGAAATTAGTTTTCTATCTTATTAGAATCAATTGGAATCAAGAAATTAATGATTTTTAGATCTGTTTATAGGCATCTTTGAAAAATAGCTACTTCCCTATGGAGTTATTTCTCCTTATCTTAGCATAATAGGTAAGGGAATCATTCTCGTATCATATTAGATCTATACCTATTGGTTGTATATATTTTGGTTAAGGTTTAAGAAGTTTTTTGGTTAGCACTGGAGAACCACCAGACCTCATGAAAGGTTTCAAGAGGCATCTGTATGGATCACTATTAGAGGCAAAACACTTAGACTATTTTTGGCCTCAATAAGAGATAATAGTAAATATCTCGTTGCGCATTCGTGCAGGGATCAGTCTCTAACTAGATATGATTTCTAATAGATTTATGTTTTAAATTGCAGTCCAATCACATGTACATCTTCTTTTAAGATCCTGAGGAAATCTAGATGTTTCTTTGTTTACTTCTGCTATGTATGTTTAATTCTAATTAAAAATTTGTACCAATGTCGATATGCATGAGCCTAAGATTTCATTTCAAAATGTTCATTACCCAAGTGAGATGAACATGGATTCTTAAAATAATCTCCATTCTTTTCATGATTAGGCTATTAAAACACCTTCTTCTCCTTAGGATACATGATATTAATCCTTTAGTTTTGACAGAAATGCTTTTCTTTCCATTATTTTCTTTAGAATCAAAGTTTACGCTCAAATGAGATGAACAAGGATTCTCATAATAATCTCTTTTCTTTTCGTGATTGGGTACCAAAAACATGTTCTCTTCTTCAGGATACATAATATTTAAGCTTTCATTTCAAAGGAAATGTTTTTTTCCACCCTTTTCCTTGGCTTCAAAGTTCATCCCTCAAGTGTGACAAACATGAATTATCATAATAAACATTTTCTCTACATTAGGATACATAATATTGATGCTTTAATTTCACAAGAAGATTTTCTTCACACTATTTTCCTCAAAAACAAAAATTGTCCCTTAAACGAGATGAACATGGATTTTTTTAACAATCTCTATTCTTCTCGTGATTGGGCTAAAAAGCACATTCTCCTCCTTAGGATACACAATATTAATGCTTTGGTTTCGAAAGAAAAACCTTCTTTTCTAGCATTTTCCTTGGAAACAAAGTTTGTCTTTCAAGTGAAACAAACATGGATTCTCATAATAATATCCATTCCTTTCATAATTAGGAACCAAAAACATGTTTTCTCCATTAGGAAGCACAATATTCATACTTTGGTTTTGCAAGAACCATTTCTTTATACAAACTTCCATAGAATCATAAGTTTGTCCACTAAATGAGATGAACATGGATTCCCATAATAATCTCTATTTTTTTATTAGGAACCATAAACACGTTCTCTTTATTAGGAAGCATGGTATTCGTGCTTTGATTTCAAAAGAAAAGCTTTTCTTTTCACCATTTTTCTTAGAATCAAAGTTCATCCCCAATTGAGACAAACATGGTTTCTCATAATAATCTCCAATCATTTTATGATTGGGCTAAAAAACAAATTTTCCTCCTTCGGATACAAGATATTGATGCTTTAGTTTCATAAGAAATGTTTTCCTTTTAGCATTTTCTTTGGAATCAAAGTTCATCCCTCAAGTGAAAAAAACATGGATTCTTGCACTAATCTCTATTATTTTCGTGATTAGGCACCTGAAACATGTTTGATATATTGGGATAAACGATATTGATGCTTTGGTTTCACAAGAAGCTTTTTTTTCCACCATTTTCCTTAGAATCAGAGTTTGTCCCCTAAATAAGGTCAAAATGGATTCTCATAATCATCTCTATTCCTTTCATGATTAGGTTAAAAAAACATGTTCATCTCTTTGGATGCACTAGTTTATCCCTTAGAATGAAAGTTTGTCCCTTAAATGACACAAACATGAATTCTCGTAACAATCTCTATTTTTCATTATTGGGTACTGTAAACACATTCTCTCCATTGGGATATATGATATCGATCCTTTGATTTTTCAAGAAAAGCTTTCTATCCACCATTATCCTTGGATTCAAAGTTCATGCATCAAGGGAGATAAACATGGATGCTCATAATAGTCTCCATTCTTTTCGTGATTAGGCACCACAAACATGTTCTCTCTATTAGGATACATGATATTGAAGCTTTAGTTTTGCAAGAAAAGCTTTTCTTTCCACCATTTTCCCTAGAAATAAAGTTCATCCCCTAAATGGAACAAACATGGATTATCATAATAGTCAACATTATTTTCATGATTAGGCTATAGGTTTTGCTCCTTTAGATACACTATATTAATGCTTTGGATTCGCAAAAAAAAAAAAAAACTTTTGTTTCGATCATTTTTCTTAGGATCAAAGTTCGTTGTCTAAATGAAATAAACATGGATTCCTATAATAAGCTATATTCTTTTCGTGATTAGGCACCATAAACACTTTTTCATTAGGATACAAGATGTTGATGCTTTGGTTTCACAAGAAAAGCTTTTCTTTCCACATTTTTCCTTAGAATCAAAGTTCATACCTTTAAGGGAGATAAACATGGATGCTCTTAAAACATCTCTATTTTTTTCATGATTAGGCAGAATAAACATGTTTTCTTCATTAGGATACATGATATTGATGCTTTGGTTTTGCAAGAAAACCTTTTCTTTCCATCATTTTTCCTAGAATCAATGTTCATTCCCCAAATTAGAGAAACTTGGATTCTCATAATAAGCTTTATTTTTCTTGTGACTAGGCACCATAAACATATTCTTTTCATTAGGATACATGCTATTAGTACTTTGGTTTTACAAGAAAAGCTTTTTTTCCACCTTTATACTTAGAATCAATGTTTGTCCCTTAAATGAGATGAACATGAATTCTCATAATAATCTCCACTGTTTTTGGAGATTAGGCTAGAAAACACTTTCTTCTTATTAAGATACAGGATATTGATGTTTTAGATTTGCAAGAAAAGCTTTTCTTTCCACCATTTTGCTTGAAATCAAAGTTTGTCCCCCAAAAGAGATGAACATGGATTCCTATAATAATCTTTAATCTTTTGATGATTGGTTAAGAAAAATGTATTTTCCCCCTTTGGATATGCGATTTGATGCTTTGGTTTCATAGGAAAAGCTTTTCTTTTCACCATTTCTCATAGAATCAAAGTTCATCGCCCAAATACGATGAACATGGATTCTCATAATAATATCCATTCTTTCTATGATTAGCATCATAAACTCATTCTCTTCATTGGGAAACACAATGCTAATGCTTTGGTTTTGCAAGAAAAGATTTTCTTTTTATACTTTTCCTTATAGATAGAGTTTATCCCCTAAATAAAAAGAACATGGCTTCTTTAAATAATCTTCTTCATCATGATTGGGCTATAAAAATAATAATGCTTGGATTTTGCTAAATAGCTTTGCATTCTACCATTTTCCTTAAAATCAAGGTTCATGCCCAAAATAAGATGAACATGGATTCTAACAATAATCTCAACTCTTTTCAAGATTATGCACAATAAACACATTCTATTTATTAGGATACACAATATTAATGCTTTAGATTTGCATGAAATGCTTTTCTTTCTACCATTTTTCTTAGAATTAAAGTTTATCACCCGAATGCGATAAACATGGATTCCCGTAATAATCTCTATTCTTTTCATGATTAGGCACTATAAACACATTCTTTCAATTGTGATGCACAATATTAATGCTTTGATTTGCAAGAAAAGCCTTAATTTTTATCATTTTCCTTAGAATTAAGGTTGATCCCCCAAATAAGAAGAGAATGGATTCTTATAATAAGCTACATTATTTTTGTGATTAGCTAAAAAACATATTTTCCTCCTTGGTATACATGATATTGATGCTTCAGTTTTGCAGGAAAAGCTTTTCTTTCCACCATTTTCCTTGGAATTAAAGTTCATCTCGCAAGTGAGGCAGATAAGGTTTTCTTATAATAATCTCTATTCTTTCATGATTAGCCCCCCAAAACTTTTTTTCATTGGGAAACATAATATTAATGCGTTGGTTTTGCAAGAAGCTTTTCTTTCCACCATTTTCCTTAGAATAAAAGTTTCTTCACCAAATAAAATAAACATGGATTCTTATAGTAATCTCTACTCCTTTTGTGATTTCACAAAAAAACATGTTCTCCTCCATGAATACACGATATCAATACTATGGTTTTGTATGAAAAGCTTTTTTTCTACCATTTTTCTTAGAATCAAAGTTTGCCCCTCAAATAGGATGAACATGGATTCTCTAACAATCTCTATTCTTTTCATGATTAGGCACTGTAACATGTGGTCTTTATTAGGATACGTGATATTGATTCTTTAGTTTCATAAGAAAAGGTTTCTATCCACCATTTTTATTGGAATCAAAGTTCATGCCTCAAGAGAGATAAACATGGATACTCATAATAATATTCATTCTTTTCATGATTAAGCACCATAAACATGCTTTTTTTCATTAGGATACATGATATTGATGCTTTGTTTTTGCAAGAAAGGCTTTTCTTTCTATCAATTCCCTAGAATCAAAGTTCATCCCCCAAATAAGGCTAACATCGATTCCCATAATAGTCTCCATTATTTTCATGATTAGGTTACAAAAACATGACATGTTCTTTTCGATGCACTATATTAATGCTTTGGATTTGCAAATAAAATTTTTCTTTCCACTATTTTCCTTAGAATAAAAGTTTGTCCCTAAATGAGATGAACTTGGATTCCTAATAAGCTCTATTCTTTGTGATTAGGCACTGTAAACACGTTCTTTTCCTTAGTATAAACAATAATGATGCTTTGTTTTCATAGGAAAAGCTTTTTTTTTCATTATTTTCCTTAAATCAAAGTTCATCCCCTTAAGGGAGACAACATGGATGCTCGTAATAATCTCCATTATTTTGTGATTAAGCACCATAAACATGCTCTCCTATTTAGTATGCATGATATTGATGCTTTGGTTTTGCAAGAAAAGGTTTTCTTTCCACTATTTTCCCTAGAATCAATGTTCATACCCTAAATTAGATGAAATTGGATTCTCATAATAAATTTCATTTTTCTCATAATTAGGCATCATAAATGATTCTATTCATTAGGATACATGATATTAATACTTTGCTTTTGCAAGAAAAGCTTTTCTTTCTACCTTTTTCCTTAGAATTAATGTTTATCCTATAAATGAAATGAACATGTATCCTCCTAATAATCTTTATTCTTTTCATGAATAGGCTACAAAAGCACATTTTCCTTCTTGGAATACATGATAGTGATGCTTTGGTTTCGCAAAAAAAATTTCTTTCCATAACTTTCCTTGGAATCAATATTCATCCCTCAAATGAGATAAACATAAATTCTTGTAATAATCTTCATTATTTTCATGATTGGTTAAGAAACACACATTCCCCCTTTGGATATATGATATTGATGCTTTAATTCTGTAGCAAAAGCTTTTCTTTCCACTATTTTCCTTAAAATCAAAGTTTATGCCCCAAATGAGATGAATAAGGATTCTTATAATAATCTCCATTCTTTTTGTGATTAGGAACGATAAACAGATTCTCTTCATTCAGATACAAGATACTAGTGCTTTAGTTTTGCAAGAAAAGCTTTTCTTTGGGCAATTTTCGTTAGAATCAAAGTTTGTTCCCCTAGAAAGATAAACATGGCTTATCATAATAATCTCCATTTATCATGATTGGGCTACAAAAATATGCTTTCTTCCTTTGGGTAATCGATATTGATGTTTTGGTTTTGCTAGAACAGTTTCCTTTCCCTTATTTTTCAAGCATCAAAGCTCATCTCTAAAATAAGACAAACTTAGATACTAGTAATAATCATAACTTTTTTCATGATTAGGCACCATAAACACATTTTATTCATTAGGATACATGGTATTGGTGGTTTGGATTTGCATGAAAAGCTTCCTTTTCCATCATTTTCCTTAGAATCAAAGTTTATCACTAAAATGTGATGAATATGAATTCTCATAATAATCTCCTTTTTTTCATGATTAGGCACCATAAAATCATTCTTTTCTTTATGATCCATAACATTAAAGCTTTTGTTTCTCAAGAAAAGCCTTTTGTCCAATATTTTCCCTAATTCATCCCTCAAATAAGACTAATGTGGATTCCCATAATAATCACCACTATTTTCATGATTGGGTTGCAAAAACATGTTGTGCTCTTTTAGATACACTATATTAATTCTTTGGATTCATAAATACAGCTATTTTTTCACCATTTTCCTTATAATCAAAATTCATCCCCTAAATAAGATGAACATAGATTCCCATAATAAGCTCCATTCTTTTCATGATTAGGCACCACAAACATGTTATCTTTATTAGGATAAATGATTTGATGCTTTGGCTTTGTAGGAAAAGCTTTTTTTTTCCCACTATTGTCCTTAAAATCAAATTTCATCCCCTTAAGGGAGACAACATGGATGCTCGTAATAATCTCTATTTTTTTCATAACTAGGCACCATAAACACATTCTCCTCATTAAGATACACAATATTAATGCTTTGGTCTCACAAGAAAGCTTTTTTCCAACATTTTCCTAGAATCAATGTTTATCCCTCAAATCAAACAAAATTGCATTCTCGTAATAAGTTTCATTTTTCTCATGATTAGGCATTATAAACACTTTTTCTTTCTTAGGATACACGATATTAGGACTTTGATTTTGCCAAGAAGGTTTTTTTTTTTACCTTTGTCCTTAGAATCAAAGTTTATCCTATAAATAAGACAAACATGAATTTCATAATAATCTCTACTCTTTCTGTGAGTGGGATACAAAAGCACGTTCTTTTCCTTGTGATACATGATAGGAATCCATGGTTATCATATTTAAGGATGAACTTTGATCCTATGGATAATGGTTGAGGTTAAAGTTTTTCTTGTAAAGCTAAAGCATTAATATCATGTATCCAAATGAGGAGAACACGTTTTGTAGCCAAGTCTTGAAAAGAATATAGACTATTACAAGAATCCATGTGCGTCTCATTAGATGGACAAACTTTGATTCTAATGATGGATGAAAGAGAGGCTTTTCCTATGAAACCAAAGCATTGATATCTTGTATGCTAATGACAAGAATGTGATTTTGTTGCCCAATCAAGAAAAGAATAGAGATTATTTTGAAAATCGATGTTCATTTCATTTGAGGGATGAGCTATGATTATTACAAGAATCCATGTTTGTCTCTTTTGAAGGATGAGCTATGATTCTAACTAAAAAGGTGGAAAAAAGCTTTTTTTAAGAAACTGAAGCATTAATCTCAAGTATCCTAATAAGAGCATTTTTATAGCCTAATCTCAAAAAGAATGAAAATGATTACAAAGTAGATGCTTGTCTCATTTGAAAAATGAACTTTGATTCTAAAATGGTGCAAAGAAAAGCTTTTCTCGCGAAAGAAAGCATCAATATAATGTATTCCAATTAGGAGAATTCATTTTTTAAGCCCAAACATGAAAAGAATGGATATTATTTTGAGAATATATGTTCATCTTATTTGTGGGATAAACTTTAGTTCTAAGGAAAATGGAGGAAAAAAGCTTTTCTTGTGAAACCAAAGTGCCAAATTCTTGTATTGAAATGAATAAAATGTGTTTATGGTGCCTAGTCACAAAATAAAAAAAAAGATATTATGAGAACCCATGTTAGTCTCATTTTAGGGATGAACTTTGTTTGCACAGAAAATGGTGGAAAAAAAGCTTTCTTGCAAAACCAAGGAACCAATATCATGTATCCCAATGCAATGAACATGTATTTGTTGCCTAACCATGAAAAAATAAAGATTGTTACTTTAAGAGATGAACTTTGTTTTTAAAGAAAACAGTGAAAAAAAGCTTTTCTTGCATAACCAAACCATCAATATCATGTATCCCAATGAGGAAAATGTATTTTTGTAGCTGAATCATGAAAAGAATGGAGATTAGTATGAGAATCCATGTTCGTCTCATTTAAGGAATAAACTTTGATTCTAATGGAAATGATGGAGAAAAAGCTTTTATTGTAAAAGCAAAGCATCAATATCATGAAGAAACTATGTTCATGGTGTTTAATCACAAAAGGAATGGAGATTACTACAAGAATCCATTTTTATCTCATTTGAAGGACAAACTTTGATTCTAAGGAAAATAGTGAAAAGAAAAGCTTTTCTTGAGAAAATAAAGCACCAATTTTGTGTATCCCTAAGCAAAAAACTTATTTTCATAGCGCAATCATGAAAAAATTGACATTATTACAAGAAACCATGCTCACCTCATTTAAAAGATGAATTTTAATTCTAAGGAAAATGGTGAAAAAAGTATTTTCTTGCAAAACCAAAGCATCAATATTATGTATCCCAATAAGGGGAAAGTGTTTTTGTAGCCTAATCACAAAAAGAAAGAAGATTATTATGAGGATCCATGTTCATCTCTTTTAAGGGACAAAACTTTGATTTTAACAAAAAAGTCAAAAGAAAAGCTTTTCTTGTGAAACCAATGCATCAATATCGTGTTTCGCTTTAAGGAAAACATGCTCTTATAGCCTAATTATGAAAAAATGTTGGAATTCAAGTCATGCTCAAACAAATAAAGTAATACATTAAATAATAATTATTAAATTATGTAGCAAAAGAATTAAATAAACATACTGAATTTTTTAATGGATCGACTTACACATAATCGATCTAAAAAATTCAAGAACATTAAAGATGAAATCATACCTCAAACTGATATTGTCAAGATCCCTGATTAAATTTAATCTTTAGTTGTCTTGCACACCAAGCTCGGTTGTCAAAAACCAAAGTCGTCTAATTGTTTGACCTTCAACGGTGATCCATATAGGTCACTCAAAAACTTTCACAAGGTTGGGATCATGTTTTATTAGGAGTTTTGATAGCAATTTAGGTTTATAAACCTTCCATAATCAATGTCTTTACTGTAACAAAAATCAAGAGCAAGAAAAATAATTTTTTTTCATGAAGTTTCATGCGCAGCTAGCCTTATGTTCATAAAAAAGGTGGCATCAATTTCAAATTGCAAAGGTATGGCAAAACCACATGTTTAAATAGTTAGGTTTAAGGTAATTTGAAATTTTGTTTAAATTACACTTTAACCCTTTAGCAAATTGAACATTTCAATTTATTCCCTAAGAGATTTATTTCTCTATAATCTAATCCAATCCCATTTTAATTCTATAAAATCACTTTTCTATGTTTGACCCATTAAGCCCTTAATATGTTGGCAATAAATATAAATTAATTTGGTTAAAAATATTTATATTTATAGACCATGAGTGGCATCTAGCAATATATCACGGCCACCTAAATGCCAAGAAAGTCAATACGATTTTGACAAGCCTTTTAGGTATTGTATGTTGGTGTAATTTAATCCTTTCATCATATATCTTGCAAAAGATAAGAGCATGTTGCAGTGTCTACTCTCAGCTGATTTCATATTAATCTTATTACTTTATGTTTAACTCTATAATCGATATTACCTTGGCTAAGGACTTTAAGTTAACATGGGCCAGGAATAAATGAGATATGTCCCCTTATGTCACTTGGAGTAATGAATCCTTTTTGGAGCACTTATTCACCTTCAATATGCTTCATATCATACCTAAAATCACCCTTAATTTGACATTCATCCATTATGGACCCCTTTATAATGATCTGTACATATGATAATTCACATACAAGGTGACTTGGTGTCAGAAGTTTAAGGATCAATTACACTACTGACGCATGAGAGTACTTCCTATAGACACTTGAGTGAAATAAAATGGAACTCTCATAGCGAGTCATGTTTAGTTATCTTGTTACTATAACAAGCACCCATATAATGCCCTTAAGTATCTCTATACTTTAACTTATGAGACCAATTACATGTATCATATGCATAGAGGCTTACATGTGCCAATCTTCATGTATTGTTAATGCCCTATCTTGACAATACGATAACTAGGAATAGTTTAAGAAACATGGTTTTGATGCATAAAGATCCCATAATTCTAACCCATTATAATTCTTTTGCAAGGCCAATGTGTTTAATGGGCTTTATCTTTATAAGACTTTTCATAACTATTATTCAAATGAAAACTTATGGATAAAGAAATACCTTAAAAACATTAATAATTTTATGTGAGATGTCTAAAAGCAAGTGAGTTACAAGCAAATCGAATTGGCTTGTAGGGCCTACACTAATAAAAAATAAAGCTTATTACGAGATTCCATGTTTATCTCATTAGAGGAATGAACTATGATTTTAACAAAAATGGTTGAAAAGAAAAACTTTTCTAGCAAAACCAAAGCATCAATATCGTGCATCCCAATAAGGAGAATGTTTTCTATAGCCCAATCACAAAAAGAATGGATATTATGATGAGAATCCACATTTATCTCTTTTAAGGTATGAACTTTAATTCCACAAAAATGGCAAAAATAAAGGCTTTTCTTAGGAAACCAAGTCATCAATATCACATATCTGAATGAAGAAAACATGTTCATAATGACCATTCATAAAAAATAGAGTTTATTATAAGGATCCATGCTCATCCTATTTTAGGTTGAACCATGCTCATCCTATTTTGGCTATAACAAAAATGGGGAAAGGAAAAGCCTTTCTTGCAAAACCAAAGCATCGATATCATGTATCCCAACAAGAAAAATGTGTTTTTATGGTCAAATCATGAAAACAATGGAGATTATAACTAGAATCTTTGTTCATTTCATTTGAAAGATGAATTTTGATACTAAGGAAAGTTATGAAAAAAACCTTTTCTTGAAAGAAAAAAACATCAATATCATGTATACCAATGCGAAGAACATGTTCTTATAGCCCAATCATAAAAAGAATGTAAATTTTTTCGAGAATACATGTTTTTCTTCTTTGAGAAACAAACTTGATCCTCAGGAAAATGGTAAAAACAGCGTTTCTTATGAAATTAAAGCAATAATATTATGTATCCCAATGAGGAGAACATGTTTTATAGCCAAATCACAAAGGGAATGAAGATTATTATAAGAATAATATTTGTTTCTTTTAAGGTATAAACTCTAATTTTAAAAAAATTGGTGGAAAGAAAAGCTTCTTTTGCAAAATCAAAGCATCAATATCCTGTGTCCTAATAGGGAGAATGTGTTTTTGTAGCCCAATCACTAAAAAAATTAAGACTATTATAGGAACCCATGTTCATCTCATTTGAGGGATGAACTTTGATTCTAAGGAAAATAGTGAAATAAAAGGCTTTTTTTAGAAATTATAGCATTAATATCGTATGCCCCGATGAAAAAGATGTGTTTTTGTAGCCAAACCATGAAAAGAATGGATATTATTATGAGATTCTATGTTCATCTTATTTGAGGAATGAACTTTGATTCTAAGCAAAATGGTGGAAAGAAAAGTTTTTTCATGAAACCAAAGCATCGATATCACATATCCGAAGGAAAATGTGTCATGTGCCTAGTCATAGAAATAAAGGAGATTATTATGAGAATTCATGTCATCTTATTTGATGGATAAGCTTTGATTGTAAGTAAAATGGTGGAAATAAGGCTTTTTTTTGCAAAACCAAAGTGCCAATATCATGTATCCCAATAGAAGAACATGTTTTTATAGCCTAATCACAAAAGAATGGAGATTATTATAAGAATCTCTATTTGGCGATTTTAAATGGTGAACTTTGATTCTAAGGAAAATAATGAAAACAAAAGCTTTTCTTGTGAAAGAAATCATCAATATTATTTTTGTTTTTGTAGCCGAATCATAAAAAGAATAGAGATTATTATGAAAATCTTTGTTAATCTTAGTGGCACCATTTGAAAGCCCATAAGTCAGTGGCACCCTTTTCAAAGCCCACAAGTTAGTGGCACATTTTTAAAGCCTACAAGTCAGTGGCACCATTTTTAAAGCCCAGACGTCAGTGGCACCTTTTCAAAGCCCACAAGTTAGTGGCACCCTTTTCAAAGCCCACAAGTCAGTGGCAACCTTGTCAAAGCCCACAAGTCAGTGGCACCTTTTCAAAGCCCATAAATCAGTGGCACCTTTTCAAAGCCTACAAATCAGTAGCACCCTTTTCAAAGCCTACAAGTCAATGGTAGCCTTTTCAAAGCCCACAAGTCAATGGTAGCCTTTTTAAAGCCTACAAGTCAGTGGCACCTTTTCAAAGCCCACAAGTCAGTGGGCACCTTTTCAAAGCCCATGAGTTAGTGGCACCCTTTTCAAACCCCATTTGTTAGTGGCACCTTTTTAAAGCCCATAAGTCAGTGGCATTTTTTTAAAGCTCACAAGTCAGTGGCACATTTTTAAAGCCCACAAGTCAGTGGCACTTTTTCAAAGCCTAAACAAGCTGGTGGCACCTAGTCTGAGTCAAAGCTTGCACAAGTTGGCAACACCAAAGTCAAAGGCCACATAAGCTGGTGGCATCCAAGTCTGAGTCAAAGCCCACACAAGCTGGTGGCACCCAAGTCTAAGTTAAAGCTCGCACAAGCTGCGGCACTCAAATCAAAGCCCACATAAGTTGGTGGCACCTAAGTCTAAGTCAAAGCCTACATAAGCTGGCTGTACTCGAATCAAAGCCCACGTGAGCTGGTGGCACCCAAGTTTAAGTCAAAGCGTGCATAAGATAGTGGCACTTAAATCAAAGCCCACACGAGCTAGTGGCACCTAAGTTTAAGTCAAAGTCTACACAAGCTGACGGCACCCATATCAAAAATCTATATTACTCTGCACCTGCCTAAGGGGGTTAAACCTTAGAAAGCCTAACACCCTAGTAAGGAGGGCAAACCCTACAGAATTCACTTCAACATCTATCAGGATCACTGCCAATACACTACACCTATTGCAGTGAAGTATTAATTATAATTTATTTCTTTATAGTTGTTTTCAGGAGCGTCATTCCACCCTTGACAAAAATAATGTCTATTTATCTTTGCCATGTTCCCGATTCTTAGCAATGGTCAAAGAGGGGTAGTTGTAGACACTTCATTTTATCAAAGCTAATTTTTTTAGCAACCTGAGACATGGACATAAGAGGAGGCAATGATCGCCAGGCGACGTGTCACTTGATGAAAATGTATTTTTAAGGTGCTCAAAAAGGCCTATGGATCATATCAAATATAAATGCAAAGATAAGGCCTCAAAAGATGTAGTTCAAGGCGTCCGAGGACAAAATATATGAGAAAATTTATAATTTTGCTTGAATGTATAGATACATGGTTCTCATGTATCGATACAATGCTTTAGGGATCCAAAAATTTGAAATGTCCCTATTTGTATTGATACAACATGTAAATGTATCGATATATGAGCTTATTTATCGATACAAGAGCTCATGTATCAATACTAGGCCATGCCAAGACCAAAACATGCATTCTATAAAGAAAAGTATTAATACATGTTAATGTATCCAAATCATAAAAAGAATGGATATTATTGTGATAATCTATGCCCATCTCATTTGAGGGATGAACTTTAATTCTAAGGAAAATGGTGGAATGAAAAACTTTTATTGTAAAACCAAAGCATCAATACCGTTTATCCTAATGAGAAAAATGTGTTTTTGCAGCACATTAATAGGAAAACATAAATTATTATAGGAATCCATGTTTGTCACATTTTAAGGATAAACTTTGATTCTAAGGAAAATATTGGAATAAAGAGCTTTTCTTATGAAACTAAAGCATCAATATCATGTATCCTAATGTAGGGAATATGTTTTTATAGCCTAATCATGAAAAGAGTTGAGATTATTATGAGAATCGATGTTTGTCTCTTTCAAAGGATGAATCTTAATTCTAAAGAAAATAGAGGAATTAAAAGCTTTTTATTGCAAAACCAAAGCATCAATATTGTGTATCCCAATGAAAAAAATGTGTTTTTTAGCCAAACCACAAAAAGAATGGAGATTATTATGAGATTCAAGTTCATCTATTTTGAAGGGTAAACTTTGATTGTAAGAAAAATGGTGGAATAAAAACTTTTCTTGCAAAATCAAATCATCAATATTGTGTATCAAAATGAAGAAAATGTATTGATGGTGCCCAATCACAAAAGGAATAGAGATTATTATAGGAATTCATGTTTGTCTTATTTGAAGGACAACCTGTGATTCTAAAAAAAATGGTGGAAAGAAAATTGTTTCTTTCAAAATCAAAGATCAATATCGTGTATTCGAATGAAGAAAACTAGTTTAAGTTGTTGAACCACCAAAAGAATAAAGATTAGTACAAGAATCCTTATTCATCTTATTTGAGGGATGAACTTTGATTGTAAGAAAAGTGGTGGAAAAAAAGCTTTTTTTTTAGAGAAAAGTGTTAATATCGTGTATCCAATGAGGAGAACATGTTTTTGTAACCTAAACATTAAGGTATCCAATGAGGAGAACATGTTTTTGTAACCTAAACATTAAGGAATTGAGGGTATTATGAGAATCCATGGTATCTTTTTTGAGGGATGAGCTTTGATTTTAAGGAAAATGGTAGAAAAAATCAAGGACGAATAATAAATCTAAGGAAAATGGTTGAAAGAAAAGCTTTTCTTATGAAAGCAAAGCATTAATATCATGTATCCTAATGATGAGAACGTGTTTTTGTAGCCTCATTATGAAAAAAATGAAGATTATTCTTAGAATTGATGTTCATTTCTCTTGAAGGATGAACTTTTATTCTAATAAAAATGATGGAAAGAAAAGCTCTTCTAGATAAACCAAAACATTAATATCGTGTATCCCAAAGAGGAGAACACATTTTTATAGCTCAATCATGAAAAAAATAGAGATTTTTTTATGCACCGATGTTAATTTTACTTAAGGGATAAACATTATTTTAACAAAAATGGTGGAAAGAAAAGCTCTTATGGACAAACCAAAGTATCAATATCATGTATCCCAATAAAGAGAAATATATTTTTCTAGCAAATTATGAAAAGAATATAGATTATTATGAAAATCCATGCACGTCTTATTTGATGGATGAACATTAATTTTAAGGAAAATGATGGAAAGAAGGTGAAAGCATGTAGGTTTAGTTTATAATATTACTTTAAAACGTACTTGAACAGTACAAGAATCTCGATTTCATTCTAAACACTTAGAATAAATCTTGGGAAGCACATACCAGGCTCTCGATCTATTATTGATGTCTTTAGCTTATCAGTTGCATTAATGGAAAAATCCCCAAACCTTTTTATTGATCTAGTTGATAACTTTTAGGGATTTGGCAATTCCCTAGAGGTATATTCTGAGTCCCTTTCTAGCCTAAGCACCTTTACCGACAATTAAGTTTAGACCCATATAAGTGTCCCTCTATAGGTTAGGCTTAATCATTAGCAACCCTTCCTTGATATAAATGGCATTAACAAACTCAAAAGATTGAAATGAGGGTTCAAAAACATTCAATCGGGTTTGATATATGAAGCATCGATTAAGTAGTAGCTATAATATCTTTTTCTCTTTCAATGCAAACAACTTCTAATGCCCTCACAGAAGGCGATTGTATGATATAGCAATGTCCATCACATTGATGTCTATTTCATAAGTTCATGGGCTGATTTGGATTGGAATGGTGATATTTCCTATTCCTCTATAAGAGATTTCATCATTACTGAAAGATATATAGTTTTAGGTAGTGATGGGATGTTGGAAAGGACATATGCCTCATTCAAGACCTTGAGGAAAACATTTTTGTAAGCTTTGGAGTTTAATAGCAGTGACAACACAGTTATTCAACTAATCAATGATGTTGTATTCTTTATGCTTAATGAACTTAAAGAATTCTACAGCTTTTTCTTATTCTCTAGTTCTTGGATAGCTATCGGATCTAATTCTTTTGTTGTAAACTTTGGTGCTTAAGGGATAGGAGTAGTGTTTCTTTGTTGATTTTTGTTTAGTGATGCAGCTAGGGCATAACATCAACCACTTCATGTTAGATGGCTTATCTTCGAGAAGTCAAAGTTTGCTACTTATTGACTAAATTCTTTGATGATTAAAGTTTTGCTTTCATATTTCTAAGGAACCACCTTTTTGTTTTTATAAAGGAAAAAGGATGGAAGTTGAATAATCATCATTTGATTTGGGCTTAATAGGGGTGGCTTCATTACTTGGTTAGTTGTCAAATAAAACCAATGGCCTTGCAACCCCGTAAGGAGGGCTGTTCTCATTTTTTTTTTATGTTGTTGATAGATGTTATCACATTTGCTGACTTGTATGTGAGGCTCACTTTTTATCATAGAATTCAATGCTACCCTCGTTCATCATTTTTTGATCCATAGCATGACATTCTTTGAATGTTTGAAGAATGTGGCCATAGATGGTATGGAAGTCATAAAGTCAATGACTCCTTCTGTTGTCTTTTTGACCTCGTTAACCTATTCAGCTTGTACTAGGATTTGCTTGCCAAACTAGATTCATTAGTATTTTGACCTTGCTAATGTTCTTTATGATCTCGCAGTCCTCTTCAATGGCCATCCCATTTGCACCTAATTCAGTATGAACTTCAAATAAGCTGGTTTCAACACTAGATTTTAAACCTTGTTCAACCTCAACCTTTTTTTCTTTTGCCCTTAAAGGTATTTCATTTATCTGAGTCACTTTTCAAGGCCTCATCGATCATTCCACACAATACTATTGCATCTGTAAAGTTCTTAAGATGCTCTATGCTATCTTCTCATAATAAAGGGCTCGTAATATGCTAACGAATCTAACAATTATCTCTTTCTTTGTCAACAAAGAGTAAATCTGGGTGACTTCTTCCATCCATCTCATAGTGTACTGCTCGAAGGTTTCATCAGCTTTTTTTTCCATGCTTATAAGAGAGAAGCAATTTGAAACCCAATCGGTTATAGGTCTCTCCTCATCTATGGCATTAATAAATAGACTAATGTATTCATCCCTCTCCTCATAAAACCTAATTTTGGATAGTCTATCATCTTTTTGACTATCTCTAGAAAAAGTGGACAATATTATAGAATGTGCCTTCGACCATAGTCATGGCAAAATGGTTTAGTGGCTTTTTTTCTCTAGTTTTCAAAATCCAATACTATTCTAACCTTCACAAAATCCCTTGAGACCTTGTTCATCAGTGTCTTGACTTCTCTAATACTTTTTTGACCCAACAACCTTTTCCATTGATCACCATATTCACTTTTGGCTCTGCAAGGTTAGAAAGCAAATTGGCTCCAATATTAGGTCCAAGCCCTTGTTCGATCTTGATCATACCTTTTCTAATAGACTTTGAACTTTTCTCTTAAATGAGGTGCAATGTGCTCAGCATGGTACTTATAATAGGCATTTTCATCATTCCATTTGGGATGTGGTGATGATCTTGGGTTTAAATGTCGAGGCCACTAATTCACTTGCCAATGACAGGAGTAAATCTCTTTGTAAGAGTAAGGAAAGGGCTTAAAGTGTTCCCTTTCCTTGGATGCTTGTTGATTATTTAGAGCTTTTATGTTGTTTACATTATAGGGTTGTGCGCTTTAATTAGTGTTTTGATGGCATTCGATACAAAACTCATTGTTAGAGCAAACCAACAAAATGAACTGGTTATGGCACTATTACGTAGGGCCTGAAACCTAGATACAACATGTTTTAAAAGTACATACCTTATGCTAGATATGGATTTTGAGTAAATTTAACAAGAGTTTCACTAATAGAATTCACCTATTTTTTCTTACTCTTGGCTATTAACTTTTTACTTGACTCAGATGATTCTCTTAACTTCTGATAGCATTAATCATTTCCTTGATATAACCATATAAGTAAAATTCTTTGTGGTATTTCCTACCTACCTGTCATAATAGAGAGCTTGCAAGGTGTTGATAAACAGGATCATTATTTCTTTCTCTATCAAAGAAAGGTGAACTTGAGCGACTTTTTCTCTCCACCTCTAAGTATAATGCTTAAAGCTCTTGAGGCTTTCTTTTTTATATTCATGAGAGAAAGATGATTCGAGGCCTAGTTGGAGACGTACTTTTATTGATCAAGGAATTCAAGAGCCAAATCTGCTTATGTCTAAATTTTTATGGGATTAAGACTTATATGCCAACAAATGGCTACCCTGGTTAGGCTATTTAAGAAGTAGTGAATTAGCAGCTTTTCATTCTTCTTGTATTCAGCCATCTTGCGATAGTGCATGTGAATGTAGGCAGTGGGCTCTGTAGTCCCCTTGCACTTTTTAAAATTTAGCACTTTGAATTTAGGTAGGATACCAAGACAAGAAACTAGTCCCAAAGATTTGGCATTACAATCCTAAATTTATCACTTTCTTTGACAGCTCGAAGGTTTCTAGTGGCTAATACTTATTTAAGTCTTTATCATTTTTTGATGACCTTTTTGCTCTTTCTTACTCCATTTGCTTGTCAAGATCTGGGACTATAGGTATGGTTGGTAAAAAGCCTACACCATAAAATCCTTAAACTAGATAAGGTACCATTGTTGTGTTAATGTAAATAAATGTTTAAGTTGATGAAATCATCACTACTAGAGGATACTGTTCATGTGATACCTTTTTTTAAGCATTGATGGCTTCAATACTACCATTCAATTTGTTTTAGGATTGACTAGTTCTTTTCTCGCATCGATGGTGCTTGTTTGGCTTTTTCGCTTCAAAGCTTTAGACAATAGCTTAGTTAATTTTGCAATCTGAGCTTCGAATTCCTTATTTTTATGAAGTGATTGCTCTTAAGACTCCTTATACATGAGCTTAAGCCATTTGATGCGGGCTTGGTGATTGTTTTCCATGGCTTTCCAATGATTACAAGTGTTATACTAATGATAAATTGTCTATTCCATGTTTTAAAGCACCTTAACTTTAGATTATTACCATATTAAACTTTTATGATGTGTCATGAGCATGTTTAATGAGATAATGGTGAATATGAAATAATGATAATAAATGACTATTAACATAAATAAAGCAATAAAATAATCAAGTTAGTCATGCAAATGTAAAAGGACACTTAGAATATAGGATAGCATCGCCGATAGCATTTTTCATTAAAGCAACAAAATATCTCAATTACACATGATTACATTTGAAAATGCATGACATAGTTATATTGCTTGATCATATTTTCCAAGAAATACAACATTTCGTATTCATGGGCTCGATGGGTAGGATGTCATGTGTTAAGGATTGAGCCACATCCATCATATCCTTAGCCTCTAATTGGGCTACCTTAATCTGCTTGGTGAAATGGTAATAGTGGTCTTGATAATTCTGGCATGCTTAATCAACCATCTTTAGCCATTCTTGCTCTAGCCCTTTAGAAGCTCTGATTAATTCATCAACCTAGCCTTAGTGAGCTTTTAAAGAAAGCTCTATATCCTGAATTCTAAGTGTTAAAGTCACATTCTCACCTAGTTTGCTTTTAAATCTTAGACTCGAGCTTCTAAGCATTTATTCTTTTTTTGGTAAATTGATACAATGGCATGAGTTTTAACAAGCTTCTCATTATAGACCCTGGCCTCTTCTTTCCATCTATGTAACTCTTTTCCGAGGGTAGTTATTTCTACCTCCCATTTAACTAATGACTTACCAAGGTGCCAATACTTGCTTACTTTACTATGTGCCATATAGCCTTTTGTCAAACTCTCAAGATCCTCTTTGAAATGGCTTTGCTCTTTGATAACCCGATTCATTGTAAAAGTTTATTTCTAATTGACTTTTCTTTTTATTTAAATGAATGATTTCCTTAGTGAAGGTTGCCTTTTCTTGGTCAAACTTATGCATAAGCAATTCAATCTAAAAGGGAAATTCGTCAATTAATGCGATGGATTCTCTACTCATCATATCCTGAAGTCATACTATTTTCTTTCTAATGCTTCTCCATGTAGTAGGTTTATCTCTAAGCTTGGAAAGCTAGCTAAACTTTTAACTTGTAGTTGGGCTCGCCATAATTAAAACCCATTACTCTAGATCTTAAGCGAGAGTGATGAATTAGAGACACTAAAATTATCATAAGTGGGTACATAGCTAGTGCTTCACCATAATCCCAAAAGTGACACACAACTATAATCTTGACATTGGTATATGATTATCTGTGGTCAAAACCAAAGGGCTTCCATGCCACCTCTTCCCTTTTAGGATTCCAAAACTTTTGGCATTACTCCTTAGACTTATCTAGGGTCTATTCTTTCTCAATGACCTTGCAGATAGGGCTAAACTTGGGTAAGGAATTGTATGACATTCTCTTCATTTTAAGGCAAAAGTGGCTGACAAGCTAAATATGAAGAAGCAACACACATTTGATAAAGTGATCCATCCATATTTTCTTATAAAAGCTGAGAGCTCAAATAGTTTCAACAATAATGATAGGTGCAGGATTGATGTAGCAGCACAATTAGGAAAAGAGGTCTGCTACTGTCTCTTCAATATAGCCTAATTTTTTTAAAAATATGACTACACCATATATCACTAGAGTGTAGATATCTTAAATTTTTAGATGTCCTTGGTATTCACCATTACCTCTTTTAGACTGACTCATGAGATGCACTCACTGTTCCTCTTCATCTTGATATGGCTCTTGATCTAGGGCTCCATCGACCCAAGAATCTAAGCTAATCTTTTCTTTAAAGCTCGAGGTTGAAAAGCCTTACAATATATTATATCAATCTTGGCCCTCTCAATGTTAAGTAGTGTTATGTATTCATCGACTGTAGGGATCAAATCCTTTACTTGAAAGTAAAGGATCAATATCTTAGGTTCAAAAACTAAGATGCTACTCACAACAAGCCAACATTTGAATGGTTATGGAGTAAAATGCTTATGTCTCCATACCTTCTTATAAATGATTCCATGTTGGTATTATTCCAGTTAATCCATATATGCTTCGAATCTTGCCAATCATTTTGATTGTCCCCCTATCTTAACCCTTTTATGCATCATTGAGACATACCTGGGTTTAAAAATGTCCCCCATCTTCATGCTATTGGTGCTCCGACCATGCTTAGACTTCTTGAAAAAGGTTTAAATAAGAATTGGACTATTACTCCATGATAGACACCCCTTGTTGGACACTAATATAATGATTATGATTATGATTCAATGATGCATGCCTCAAATGGAAAAGCAAATGGGAAATGAGCTAGTAACCATACGAAATAATAAGCATAAGAATAAGGGAATAAAAGAATAGTAACAAAAGTGCATCACAAAATTTGCCACAACAATAAGTGATACATTGTCTAGGGGTAGAAATGATAATTGTGAATGCTGTGATAGTAAACGGACAGCAAATGGCATGTCAGAATTAAAAAAATTATCCTTAATGAGGTGACATGATACCTTGCAGGGACAAAAACTAATCAACTAAGAGGCAACATTTATTTATTAACATTTACGGTGGTAAACATAAAGCCATCATTTGGATAGCATGATGGTTATTTAGTTAGATATGGCTCTTTTAAAATGACACATAGTATTATAGGAGACAATATTTGCTTACCCACTTATTAAAAAGGATTATCGTTGAGCATAATGGAATGCCCTAAAAAATGATCATGGAATAAATGACAAATATGGGCAACAATGTTTGTCCATCATTGCCTACATAATTATGGTGTATAGTAGTAAAGGTAAAAAGTGTTTCCTTGAGTGATCCTATTTTAGCAGCACTCTGGTTTGGTTTGAAATGGTTTGGCTTATAAGGTTCACTTTATGGGTTTAAGTCAATGCCTAAATTTGTATCTAATTCACTTTTTCATCTGATAAGGACAACTAAGGCACCCTGATCCTCGGCCCATCATAGGTATGACGGAATGGGTCTGATCTTATAGATGTATTTCCCTATGCAAATATAAAAGGGTACTCAGAAGAGACCTAGGTTTTTCACACCCTGAAAAATCTTGCTATGTCTATATGGAAGGGTACTCATAAAGGAAAATATCTTACTTTCTTCTAATAATTGTGATACTAACCTCAGTATGGAGTTTGATGGGAATCTAATGTAAATGCACATGCATGGTGTGTGTCGAGGAAACAATCAAATCTTTTGTTTTACCCTATATTACCATGTTTGAATTGATATCTATTTAGGAACAAAATAGTCCCTAACAATCATAAGACAAAACCATGAGAGGTAAGAGGTTAAAAGATAAAGATTAAAGGTGATTATAGCTAAATAATAATTGAAATAAAAAAAACACCAAGAACTGCATGAGATATAGCTAGTCATAGGCCTAACTCTCAAATCCTCAGTAAAATAGCTAAACTATCACTACATACCCTTTTTTGATAATCCAAGAAAAAAACACATGACTTAAAAATATAGGGTATGGTTATGTTGGTTATCCCTTGATCGAGATCTGAATTAGGCATAACAATATAAAGGGAAGAAAGACCATTGGGTGAATAGCTTATTTAAATAGTTTTAGAAGGCTATGCAAAGTGGCCATGAATTTGGAGTCACCATTGATCATTTTAGGCTAAGCATGATCAAATGCCTATTGAAAATAACATTTCAAGTCACAAAACTTGAAATGTAAATTTCAAGGTCTACAAGGTCTAGAGATTCATCAATTGAGTTTGGGAGTTGATTACATGTGGGGAAGGATTAGCACCGCGCAATGCCCAAAATTGGTACCAACTAACCATATCTTGCTTTGGTTTTAGTTCAATTAGTTTCACTCTATCATTATTTCAAAACAATCCCATTTAATGCTTGAATTTTAGTGAAAATTGTAGATTTAGCTTTTGAAGAAAATTTAGATAACCTACACACCTCAAAGGCGTGAAAAACATAAGGATTTGGATGAAAATTATTTTCATATTAAATTTTTAAAATTTGAATTTTTTTGTTAGGCACTGGAGAGATACTGACATGGAACATTGTCTTGTAATTTCTTAAAATAATTTTTAGAATAAGAATGCATGATGGTTATTACAAAAGGAAACATATTAATAAAGCAAAAAAGAATATAATAGTGTTGCATTAAAAAAAAAACTCACCAAAGAGCATAAAAAGAAGGGGCGATTGGAATGTATCTCATAATTGTTTTTGATTATTGAAGAAAAACCCATATGATAATTTTGAGACATGTTTGGATTTGGTGCTAACTTAAAGGATAAAAAAAGAGGTTTTGATTAGTAAACTTGAAGTGCCTAAGAGAAAGGAATTGAATTTCTGGTGTAATTTGAAAAGTAGGGTTAGAATATCTCCTCAAAAGGTAGGATCAAAGTATCCCCAATGGTGATGGTTTTTAACATGTTCAAAAGAAGGTTTTGATCAAAAAACCTTTTTGGAAGTTTTGAGAGAGAAAAAATCCAAACTTTAAATGAAAAGTGGAGTTGAAGTATCTCTTTAGAGAACTAGGTTAGAGATCCCCTAAAGTAAAAATTTTATGTTTAAAAAAAGGCTTGATTAGGAATCCCTAAAAGATCCAAGAGTGAAAAAATTTAAGTTTTGAATGAAAAGCAAGGTTGAGTATCCCCTTGGACAGTAGGGTTGGAGTATCGCAAAAGTGAAAAATTTATATATATATATATAAAGGTTTTGATTTGAGAGAAAATTTAAGTTTTGAATAAGAACCGGGGTTAGAATATCCCTTTGGAGAAGTGGGATTAGACTATCCCCATTAATGAAAATTTTGATGCTTATGGAAAAAAGAAATACTTTGGATAACAAGGTATTTTGAAAATAGAACCTAAGAATTTGAATAAAATTATCTTTTTATTTTGGCCTTGACCCAAGTCTAAAAGGTTTATGTTATGGTATGTGACTCTATGGGGAATCATTCCGATGCACTTTGAGACGTTCGAACATATCAATAAACATGGTTCGAGAAATTACGTTAATTTTAATTCCCAAAAACAAGGGATTACATCACGCTATCATATTTTTTGAATTTGTTATGGATTTATTTGAAGGCTTTAGAAGGTGAGTGAGGTACCATTGGAAAGTTAACTCAATGAGAATTGATATAAAGGTATTCCAAAAATCCTAGAAAATCATTTTTTAAGCATTCTCAAAGTTAGGTTCATTTTGACATTGGCAACATATATAGGGGAAAAGGCATACTAGACTTTGGAAAATCTTCCTAACTCAATCGGTTTCATTAAATCACAAATGATATTTTTTTAGAAAAAGAATTTCATAAATTTCTAGGAAAAATATCCAAAAATTTATAAAAATCATCTGATGGGTCAAAATGGCCTAAACAGAATGCAATTCACTAGTTCTAAAGGTTTAGGACAGTAAAGGTTTGAAAAATCATAACTCCCTTATCTGAAAATGAGAAATAGTTAGAAAGGTAATTCGATGTTCTTAAGGGAAAAATATTAGAATATTCTAAACAAACCATTTAAGGTTTAAAAATATTTCAAGTTATGATTATAGTGTTGCTAGGGCAAAGTAGGATGTTATTCGACTGTTAGGCTTCTTATGGTTATACATCAGCCATGGATGTCTAAATGTCTATGACATAGTGAAAAGGGTGATACGGGTGTTGCAAGTTCATTCCATAATCCTAGAGTAGTTCAGGACGATAAAACAACCTATTGACCATATCATAGATGAGGGTATCAGACTCAAGATCAACGCTTAATTTTTTTTACAAATAAGAGGGTCATTTTTTGGAAAAACATCTTTTTTGAGCTTATTTGACCATGAATCCAACCCTAAAAAGTTTGATTTGCCCCCAAGATTGGAGGACCAATTTATTTCAAAAACACCAAATCTATGCTAGCTTCTATCTATTGGAGGTAGCATAAACTTAACTTGGGTTTTTTTAAAAAAAATCATATTTTCGTAATAAACAAGCAAGCATTTTGACAAAAAGGTTATGAATGAGATACAACATACATAATAGTGAATGTAGATAATACATTTAAACAAATAAAGCTGATATTTTGATAATGGAAAAGGTAGCTAAAATGTAAAGTGATGATGAAAAAAATGCATGAGAATGTTAGCCTCATAAATGGCATCTAGAATCAAGCCATGCACAATGGTGTGAACATGTTTAACCAAAAGAAAGCATGCTGAAATTTTCAAAATATCATTTTTATTATGCAAGAAAATGCATGAATATCTTTAAAACATATTAGGGTGAAGATTTAAGCACAAGTATGTAAAAAGTGGATAAAAGAAGACAAAGATGCGTGAGCAGGGGTTATTTTGATGGTGAATGTAAAACATGGTACATTTGGTCATCCAAACAACATTATAACATCAAAAGATCACCACAAAACCTAAAGCTACCATATCCAAGGCTATAACAATGCATGAGAGTCCTAAGATAATCATGGGACATGAATAACTTACTAGAATGATGCAAATGCTAAAAATAGAAAATGAATAGAGTAAGGTAGAGAAAATATACCAATAAGCTTTGAAATTTCTCTTTTACTTGGAATAGTAGCTCCAAGCTCAGTTTCTTTCTTTGCCTGCTATTAATTAGCAAAGAAATGATGAAAAAGTAGAGCTTTTGGTTATAGTCTCAGTAGGTAGGAGTTTTTTAGTGTGAAAAGAAGGAAATGAGGGGTTTTTAAAGGTTTTTCTACGAGCAAAAGGTTAAGCTATGAGAATAGGGGAGTGTTTTTAATATAACAGTGTTTTTTGTGTTTTTTGAGTGTCTGAAAGGTGTATACAAGTATATTTTTTCTACTAAGCCAAAATTGGCTCCTTTATATGGAATGCGTTCAGTCAATGTTTATAAGCCAAAAATGAGGGCATTGTGGGATTTTCGTTCATGTACTAGGGGACAGCTCCAGGTATTATCCTTAGCTACTTTATTTCCATTAGTTTTAACATGTAGAGTAGTGGTGCAGAGGGGTTGAGAAGGTCTACGACATAGAGAAATACTAAGCATGCCCCCAAATAAATCATGCAACCCATAAAATATCTCATTTTTTAGTGATCTTGGGCCTTAAAAAATTGTTAATCCTAATCATAAGCCCAATGCTGAGGCTTGGTATGAATTTTAATGATTTTTGGTGCAAGAAACATTTTTAAGTTGGATTTTTAGGCTAATGGTGCAAAAGCTAAAAAATAACTTGATTTGGGCAAAAATGCCTTTGTGTATTGATAGAAAAGGTAAATTTTGCCTACTAGATTGATACAATGCAGTTTTCATCAATACTAGGAATAAAAAATGTTTCTAATATTGAGACTTGGAGACCAATATTGATAATACAAGGGCTTATATTGATACTCTTACTTGTGTATCAATACATTTGGCCAAAAACCACAATTTTAGCTACTGCCAAGCTTGTATCAATACAAATATGTCAAGTATTGATACCACACTTTAGGTATCAATATTACATGTGGAAATTTGAATTTTTAATGTTGTAAGAGCTTAGTATTAATACATATACACCAATATGACTTGCATATATCTTAGGCTCTCTAAATACCTTACCTTGGTAAAAAATAATAGGAAACTGAAATATGCTCATCCGTATAACTCGAGGATGCTCAGAGTAGTGACCTCTGATGCCTTAGATAATGGCCTTAACAAAATAGGGTGTCTATAGTAGCAAATGGCTCAATACTTTTTGAAATTGGCACTAAGCCCGAAAGTAGATGATGGCCTCGGCCTTGTTGAAATTTGTAGCAAGCCTAAGAGTAGCTATTGGCTCAATCCCTGTCAAAATTAGCATATAAAATAAAAAGCCCAAGAGTAGCTAATGGCTTTGTCCCTATCAAAATTAGCATATAAATGAAAAAGCCTAAGAGTAGTTGATGGCCACAGTCCAAGTCGAAATTGGCATTTAAAATTTGAAAGTCCAATGTGGTTGGATAGGTAAAAACCAATATAGTTGGTATATATATGTATAAAAAAACTTTTCTATATAAAAGTGTATTGTAGCTTGAACAAAATCATGTCTATTTAGTCTTGCCCTATTCCTGATCCTCAGCAACAGTCGAAGAGAGGTAGCTATAAACACCTAATTTTGTTTGGGCCCTTTTCCCCAGTAGACATAAATATTTAAGACCAAGAACTTAGCGGCCACCTGGTGGGGGTAAACTTCCTTCAGATGGAATGAACATTTTCAAGACCTTTTTCATCTTGCTTAAATGGCCGCTGTACACATGATAGAAAAAATGCAATTTCGAGGGTCTTAGGAAACAATTCTCTGATAAAAAATGAATATTTAAGTAAAGAATTAGTTCTTAACTTTATCTTTTCAAAATTTTGAAATTTATCTCTGCATAGATGTTACCCTTAGATTTCTTATTTTTAAGGATTTTTCAAGATTTTTCATGAAATTTTGGGAGTTGACTATTGTAGATTTTTATCGATGTTAATGTAGTATTGATTCAAAAAATTGGTTTTTAACATTATTCTTGTCAAGTTATAAAATTCATTTATTCAAATAATATCACAGTTTAATTTCCTATTTTTAAGATTTTTTTGAGATTTTTTCATAAAATTTTGAAAGATGACAGATGTGTATTTTTACCAATACATGTGTGGTATTTATGTTGATAGTCACCTCAAAAAATAAAAAATATTCAAGAAAAATATTAATTGGTATTTTTTACCATGAGGTGACAAGTTATCAAATTTGTTTCTTAATTTTAAATTTTTTACAGTACCACAAATATTCTGCTTGTGAAATTTTTTTGATAAAATTTGTTTCAGATTTTAGATTTTCATATTTATTATTTTATAACTTAATATAAATTAATATTTTGAATAATATGTTGTATAAAACTTACTTTTATTAATATTTAAACATATTTTGATAATTTTCTCATCTCTAAGATATGAACTTTTTACCTATGAATCTATAAAATTTTTTAGAGTTTAAAGTTTTAAATATTTTTCATATATTTCAATAAAACATCTTGGATGTTGCTTTTTGAAATTTTGATTCATTACTATTAAATATAATTTCCTTTCGAAAGGGTTTTTGCTCGTAAATTTTTACAAGTTTAAAATTTTTAATTGCTTTTTTCGCATATAAAACTTTTCAAAAATTCATTTGGAATTTTTATATTTTAATTTCATTTTTAATCGACAAATTTTTTTTTCCATTTCATAGCTGTTATATCTCATTATTTTTTCTAACTAGCCTAATAAGCTTATTAACTTTCCAATAAGAAAAAATAGTAAGTTAAAATTTTCTAAAGATGAATAAAAAGGTTTATATAAAAAGAATGTTGTAAATATTCTACAAGAAGCTATACTTACTAAAAAAGTTGCAAAGTTATCTTTGTCTTCTAACAAGTCCAATAAGCTTATTTTAATTAAATTTTTTATGTGAGATTTTATTTCTTGAATACATAATTTTTAATTTATTACAATTTAGTCCATATACTTTGTTTTTATCTAAGTTAGATTTTTTCTCTTCTTATATTTATCTCCATGGTTCTAGATGATGATGTAATGCATGATGAAACATGCAAAATGACAAAAGCTTTTATAAAAGCTTATGAAAACAACTAAAAATATAATAAAGAAATAAATAAAACAATTGAAGAAGCATTTGGCCAAGATGGATTTTAGCCCTCCTTGGCCAATTCTCCTCCTTTTAAATAAGGAGGAGGCTGTCCATTTGGGAATCTTAGCAATCTATAGAAAAAATCAGTAAGAAACACCAAAATTTTCTTAGGTTCTAACCTTTTTAAGGTAATTCCTCTTGTAAAATCTTCAATTTTGTTTATTTCATTCAATTTTTTTCCTTTTAGTGAGCCAAAATTATGCTTATACTTATGGATTTTCATCCATGTTGAAAGGCCAAGTACAAAGGCTATGATCAAAACTTAGTGATTTAAATATTTAATTTGATTTTTATTAGTAATAGCTTAGTTTTCATTATGAAATTATATATTTATTACGAAAATAATGTTGTGATATTGTGTACATAATTTTATTTCTTATTATTTTCATGTTGATTTTTGATGAAATATGTTAATATGTTCTTTATTTTTCATGATTTTTTCCTATCTAAGCTTGTTGATGCATATTTATGTTGATATTCATGATGTTTTATTAAGGAAAAATTGTCTGTTGTTGTTTCTATGGTTGGCCAAAAATCACTATGGCAATTGGACAAATTTTTTAGGCTTGATTTTTGTTATTGATGGCCTATTTTGTAATATTTGAAAATTACAGGGCCTAATAAAAATTTAAAAAAAAAATTAAGGCCTTAACACCCATATTGGCCAAATCATACATGTGTTTGTTTGTGAAGCTTTTGATGTTTTTAAGTTATTTTGTAAATATAAAAATTTTAGAGACTAAATTGTTAAAATGAAAAAAATTTATTCCAAGGCCATCCATGCTTAGCCAAACATCTAGTGCACTTTTAAGGGTGTTTCCATGTATTTCAGCATGTTTGGATGTGGTTCACATATTATTAACCTTTTAGCGATTTTTTTTTTTGTAATTTTTAAGTTTAGGGAGTTATTTGCAAAAAGATAGAAAAATGGTTCCAAGGCCAAGCGTGTTTGACCAAACCTTTCATGCGATTTTTGATGTGTATGCCATGTTGATTTCATTGTGTTTTATATTGTTTTGTGGTGCTTATTTTAAATAAGGACCAAGTTGTAAAATTGTAAAAATTTGGTGTCCATAAGAAAAAACCTTGTATTTTAGGGTCTAAAAGTCTTTTCATATGTCAAATTACCCATGTAGGTATTTTTATCATTTTAGGATATTTCTAGCATTTTTAGCTATTTAGTAGTTGAAATGAAATTTTGAGAAACTTGGGGACCTATTATTAGTTTTTGCATTTTAGGTCAATTTTTATGACCTATTATTAGTTTTTGCATTTTAGGTCAATTTTTATGTCTAAGCTACCTATCAAGGGTAAAATGGTTATTTCATATCATTATTGAGTCTTTTAAGGTATCAAGATATTTTTATGTCGAAAGTACACCTTAGGGGTATTTTAATAATTAATATTAAAAACAAGTCCTTTGTGATCAGCAACATACTTCTACGTCAAAGGTGCATAATCAGAATTGGTTCATTGTTTATGAAGTCATCAAGTCCTTTAGGATTATCATTGAAGGTAAACCTTAGAGACATTTCGTAATTTATATTTAAACCAAATCCTATGTGATCACTAGGATACTTATATGTCAAAGATGCACAGTAGGACTAAGTTTTAGTTTACAATGTCATTGAGTCCTTTAAAGTCATCGAGAAACTTTTGTATCAAAGGTGTACTTTAGGGGCTTAGGATAAATATTATTATTTTTCATAAAATTGAAATTTTTGAAAATCAAGGCAATGTCTCTAATGTTGAAATTATATGTGGAATTTATCACAGCATATGAGAGGGATTATACGGATTATTGTAACAATGAGATAAGCTTTTCAAGATGAAAAGCGAGATTCTTCAAATTTTGTAAAAATAAAACCTTTTGCACTCTTTTGGCCCTTCAGTGGGTTGCCAAAGATATTTTAGATCTTTAAAACATTTCGTATTCCTTCGGCTCTCCAATGGGGTGCGAAAGAGAATGATAAAAACTTCCTTATTCTTTTGGCCCTCTAATGGGGTGAAAAAGATTTTTGATTTTCAACAATATTGAAAACTTGATTTTCTCATACAGAATGATAAATTTGTTTCATAAAATTTTTATTTTTCATATATGGGAATTATAATTGAATACTAGCTATTGAAACTTGATAAATCAAAATTTAAGTTAACACATGATTAATAGGGTACTAATTACCAGGCATCATAAGAAAGATCATTCCTTATTCATGATTATAACTAACTCCCGGACCCTTTCATAAGAACTCTGGTATTGTCGCATACCTTAAAGTTTGTTTTCAAGGGTTTTGTAACCTTTGAAAAAGGAACTCTGATAGGTAACTGTCGCAACATGGCCCATATATGAATCCTGACCAACTCAACTTAAATAGCCTTTGCTCCTATATTTTTTAAATTTATGACTATCTTATATTCTTTTATTTCTATAGGCCATATCATTATCGACATTTTCTTATTTTGAGAATCGGGTGGTCGAGATGAATTGCTCACTCGACTTAACCTTAAATAGTCATTATGAAATGACTATTTATTTGGAGTCGCCACCAATCTATTTAGGCTAGGTGAGATTAGTCACCTACTAGAGTTTGTATTTTGAGGGTTACAAAACCCTAAAATATAAACTCCAAGGGCCTTGATTGTACCAAAAATCATATAGAAGGGTCTAAAAGTCGGTTACAATCACAAGTACGGATTGACCCTCTCCTGATGCTCGAAAATTATACCTTATTAATTACATGTTAACTTGCATCTTAATTTTTATTTAGTTTGAACATATGATATTTAATTATAGATTCCCAAAATAATAATTTTTAAAACAAATTTATTATTTTGTGTTAGGAAGATTGGGTTCTCAAAATTTTGGAAGTAAAATCTCTTACGTACTCCATCGAAAGACTAGTGGAACACAAACTTTTTATCATTCCCCTTTGCATCCCAACGGAAAACCATAGGAACACAAAAGGTTTTAAAATTAAAAATATCTTTCACATTCCGGTGGAGGGCCAGAGGAATGCAAAAGATTTTATTATTATTTTTTCAAAATTTATAAAATCTTGATTTTCATTTTGAAAAGGATATCTCAATATTAAAATAATCCGTAGAACCTCTCTCATATTTTGAAAAAAATTCTACGTATTATTTTAAGTTGGAGATATTGCCTTAATTTTCTAAAAAAAAAAATTTATATTTTATTGAAAATATTGATCCTAAAACTCAATAACAATCTAAAATGAGATTAGAATAAATGTTAATCATGTAAGAACTTGTTTTCTTATATAAATTAAATATGGATCAATTATTGAGACTTTTAAAATTTTGGAAAACAAGTTTCCTAAATGGTTTAGGAAATATTACATATTAAATGGTTTGTCTAAATTTAGACAAAGCTATCTAAAAGTTAGATAATGCCTAAATTAAGACAACCAACTTAAAAGTTAGGTAATGTCCAATTTAATGTCTTAAATGTTAATTTTTGAGAAACAAGTTTCCTAAAATAAATAGTTTGCCGAAATTAAGGCAAAGTCATCTAAAAGTTAGATAATGTCCTAATTAAGACAAATAACCTAAAAGTTAGGTAATAAGCAATTTAAGAAAGTTTCCTAAAAGTTAGGAATTTAATTAAAAATGTTTTAATTAAAGAACTAAAATTGCTAAATAATTTGATAAATCATCTCAAATTGTTTGATGAGCTTTATGGAAATGACATTTAAGATTACCAAGTGATATTGGCTATGCTTGTTTTGTTTCAAGCTTATAACATGATTATATAAGCATGAAGATGATTTTGGGCTAGACCTTAGTATGACTAGTTTATGGATGGTTGAATTTTTCTTTTGGTATTTGTCGTATAAATAGGGTTTGCAAACCTTGCCTTCTCATTCAATTTTGGGTTGTAAATGCTTTTCTCACTAAACTCTCTTTGAATATGACTCAAGGTTTTTTACAATGATATGTAATAGTTACATAGGACTTGTAGATTTAGCTTTAGGTTAAGATTAGAATTTATGTAAATCAAAGATAAAGAAGACAATGGCAAGAGCAAAAGACCAAGGAGATCATCATCAAGACTTCAGAAGACCTTGTTGATATCCCTAGGAATTTGACAAACTAGTTTCCTAATGGCTCAAGGAAACTAAATAGATAAAGTACATAATCATCCTAGTAGACTACATGTGTTAGATTTATTTTTGAATTTATATATATGTGATATATGATTAAATAAATGCTAAGTATGCTAATCAAACAAAACAATGACACCTAAGATAAAAGATTAAAAAAATCTTTCATAAATTATTTAGTCCATGCCAAAACATAACAAAATACCTTAGTTTCAGCTGTGAGGATTTATTGAGTCACTCAAGGTCTTTTCCACCTAAATGGCTTGAGTTATGAATAATGGGTTTTACTCAAGTATTATTGGATGGTTTGGATATGTCTACTTGACATATGATTTTAGAGGTAATGGTTAGATGAAATCCATATGCTGTGTTTAGATAAAGAGTTACCACCTAGCTAATCTAGAAGTTGCATAGAGACATAATTGGTATGCTAAGTTATCTAAGCAATTAGCTTTTACATGATTTGTTGAGTTACTCTAGGTTGTGTAAAGGTGAAAGGGATGCCTAGCTTATTAAAAAGATTCAAATGTTGAGCTTCTCAGATTATGGTTGAAGGTATAATTCGATAAAATAATGAGGACAATCAATAAAGTTGTAAAACCTTACTTAATGATTGAAATTGCAAATTATTAACTACAAAATGTTTTGTTTTATAATGGATATAAACATAAAATGACTGATAGAATATCACTATGTAGCATACACGATGGTAATAAGTTTTGATGGGCCAAATTCTGTTGATTAGTCCCATATTGAATGGCATATCCATGAACAGCCTACTAGGTTAAGAGTAGTCTATCAAGATCATATGATGACATTGATCAAGCCATATTATGATGATGGCTAGTATGATGCCTGAACTCTAAAAAGGAACAAGCAATTGTTTATGTTCATGAAATCATCTAAAACCTTTAAGAATTGTTCGATAAGGATAATCATAATAAGAGCTTCAACATCCCTAAAGAATTATTCTAAGCAAGATGTCAGAAGGTAGCTTAATCAAACTTCATATGATATGATGTATTTCAAGACTTGAGCACTTTAGATGGATAACGATCCATACGTTATCCATATACTTTCTTTTGAAGAAAGATAATGGAAATGATAAAGATATAGGCTAACAAAGTAGAGAGCCAGATTAATAGAATAATTGTTGCAAAGAAAATTTTGATATGATCAAAATTAGGAAACTTACAAGAGTTTCTATATTAGATATATATAGAGATTAATTCACTTCTCTTGGTATATGATATCTAGAAGTTGGTGCTTAAATATGTATGACATGTTTTAAGGCTAAATAAAAGGGGTAGTAAAGATGGACCACAAATAAAAGCAACCTTGTTGATATTGATCAAAGCTTACCTTCTTGACTAGTGTTTGTCAAACATAATCTAGTTTATTTGTAACCATAAGATGTTTATATTGCCATTTACATGCAAATTAGGGATGATTACTGGCATTCGATGTGAAGCTTAGATTTGATCTTCATTGAATAAATCATTAATCATAGAATTTATTCTATTTTATGGTCTTATTATTCTTAAACATAAAACTTGCAATAGTATTAAAGATACTAAATGGCCTATAACTTATAGGATTCGAAAATAGCTTTCGATTCTAATTCCCTTTAAATCTACACATGTAGGATTTAGTGGGAGGCATTTATGATTCTTTAAAAGTTAAAGATCACAATTTAACTTAGTGATAAATAGCCATAATGTTAAAAATGCAATTATTTGGAAAGTGTTCTAAACTAGAGAGAATTGCATGTTTATACCTAAAGGTCATAAATAAACTCTTTTGTTAAGGCTCCCAAAAGAGTTAGATTTGGATCATTAGCTTACAAGCTAAGAAAAGATATCTAATAGTTGTTAAAGTAACAACTAAACCATAGGATTGGAATTTGTGTCTCAGTGTGTTTTGAATAGTTAATAACTTTGATAATGAGATTATCATGAATGTAAGTAAAGCATATTCTCACAATAATAAGCTTTGTCCAAGTTGAAACAAATTGCTAATCAAAAGAGTTTAGCACTGGATGTGTTAGTGATTCACTTAGTGAAAGTGGGAGATATTGGTATATGCCCTAGAGCCAATCAGATTGGATGAGGCATATATAGTTAATAATACAAACCAATCACCTATGTTAATGATTCAAGGTTTTCCTTCATGTTAGTGGTGTGATTAACAATCATGCAAACACTAATTGGATGAAGCCTATTAAACATAATGGCCTTGCAAAGTTAGTAATGAGTTACGATGATGAGATCTTTATGCATCAAAGCTGTGTTTCTAAAAATGTTCCTAGTCATTGCATTGTCAAGACAGGGCATTGCCAATGCATAAAGACAACCATACGCTAAGCTTCCATGCATTCAATGCATGCAACTCTTGATCTCATAGAAGTTAAAATATAGAGATACTTGGGGAATACATATGGGTGCTTGTTTTATGGAAACAAGTTCACTGAACATGGTTCGTATGGGAATTCCATTTAGTATAAGTCACTCAAGTGTCTAAGCAATGTGTTCTCATGTGCCAGTCGAGTACATTAGTCCTTAAACTTGTGACACTAGGTTATCATGTAGGGAGAGTGCCATGCTTTGATTCCATCACCAATAGGTCCACAATAGATAGATGTTTATGGTAGGGTGTTTTTAGGTATTGCATGAACCATATGAAGTTGGATAAATGTAGACAGCTAATTTCGTTTGGACCTCTTTTTTTAATAGTCCTAAATATTCGTGATTGAGAATTTAGTGGCTGGCCTAGTAAAGGTCAACTTTCTCTAAGTAGGCTAGGCATTTTCAAGACCAATTTAGTTATACCTAAATGGTCGCATATTCATATGACCAAAAAATGTAGTTGTAAGAATAGTAAAAAATCAATCCCGAATGAAAATGATGAATATTTAAGAAAAAATGTTTTTAAATATTCTCTTATCAAATTTAGAAGTTTATTTTTACAGATGATATTACGATCAAATTTTTAATTTTCAAGATTTTTTTGAGACCTTTTCTTGAAATTTTAGGAGTGGACCGTCATATATTTTTATCGAATTAGTGTCAAAAAATTACTTTTTAACTTTATTCTTTTGAAATTTTGAAATCCAATTTTATAAATAGTATCATGATCAAATTTCTTCTTTCTAGAAAATTTTTGAGACTTTTCATAAAAATTGATAAGTTGGTCATCGTATATTCATCGATACTCATATATTATGTATGTCGATACTCATTCTAAAAAATAAAAAATATTCAAGAAAAAATGCGTATTAGCATTTTATATCATGAGGTGTTAAATTATCAATTTTAGTAGTTAATTTTGAATTTTTCACATTATAATGAGTATTTTTCGTAAAATTTTTTGATAAAATTTGTTTTGGATATCAGATTTTCATTGTTATTATTTTGTAAATTAATGTTATAGACACCCTATTTTGTCCAGGCCATCAATTGAGGCATTAGAGGTCATTATTCTGGGTATCCTTACAGTTATACAAATGAGCATGGCTCAGTTTCCCTTTATTTTTTTAATAGGGTAAAGTATTCAAAGAGCCTAAGGTATGTGTAAGCCATATCAGTGTGTAGGTATTGATACCAAGCTCTCACATGATTAAAAATTCAAATTTTCACATGTAGTATCGATAGAAGAGGGTTATACCTAAGTTATGGTATTGATACTTAGCATGTTTGTATCGATACAGGCCTTGGCAGTGGCTAAAATCATGATTTTTGGCAAATGTATCGACACATAAGCAAGAGTATCGATACAAGCCCTTGTAGTATCAATAAAGATCTCCATGTCTTAACACTAGAAACATTTTTTATTCTTGCTACGATACAAGCTACATTGTTTCGATTCTAGTGGGCAAAATTTTCCTTATATATTGATACAAAATGTTTTGTATCAATACACTAAGGAATTTTTGCCCACTTCAAGCTTTTTTCAACTTTTGCACCATTGATCTAAAAATCTAACTTCAACATGTTTCCTGCACCAAAAATCATCAAAATTCATACCAAGCCTCAGCATTGGGCTTATGATTGGGATTAATGATTTTTTAATGCCTGAGGCCACTCAAAATGGGATACTGTCATGGATAACATGATTTGTTTGGGGGCATCTTGGTATTTCTCTATGTTGCAGACCTCCTCAGTCCCCTGCTCCATTACTTTACATGTTAGAACCAATGGAAAGAAAGAAGCTGAGCGTAGTACCTAGAGATGTCCCCTAGTACATGAAAGAAAATCCTATAATGCGCTCACTTTTAGCTTACGAACATTGGCTGAACACACTACATATAAAAGAGTCAATTTTAGCTCAGCAAAAAAATAAACTTTTATACACTCTTTAGAGATTCAAGAAATACAAAAGCACTGTTACATTAAAAACACTACCCTAGTCCTCTAGCTCTCCCTTCTTTTTTTAGAAAAACCTTCAAAAATCGTTTCTTTCCTTCTTTTCAGACTAAAAAATCCCTCTTATCCAAACCACAACCAAAAGATCTTATTTCTTCATTCTTTCATTGTTAACTAATAGTATAAAGAAAGAAAAAACTGAGTTTAGAATTGTTGCTCCAAGTTATGAAAATTCAAAGCTTTTTGGTAAATTTTCTTTACCTTACTCTATTTATTTTTTGTTTTCAGCATTGGTGTCATTTTAGTAAGCCATTCATGACCCAATGGCCATCTTAGGACTCTCATGCATTGTTGTGGCCTTGGATGTGGTAGTTTTCATTTTTTTTTAATGATCTTTTGATGTTTAAATATTTCTTAAATGACCCAATGTGCCATGTTTTACTTTCACCATTAAAATAACCCCTATTCATGCATCTTTGTCATGTTTTATCCACTTTCATATACTTAACACATGCTTAAATCTTCACCCTAATATGTTTTGAACATATTCATGTGTTTCTTGGATTGTGATAAGTTTCATTGAATATAAATGCTAAATTCAAGCATGCTTTCTTTTGGATAAACATGTTCATACCATCATCCATGGCTTAGTTCTAGATGTCATTTGTAAGGCTAACATTCTTATGCATCTTATTTGAAATCACTTATATTTTGGCCACCTTTTTCATTATCAAAATATGATTTTTTTTAATGAGTTACCCATGTTCACTATTGTGTATGTTACATTTCATTCATAACATTTTTGTCAAAATGCCTTCTTATTGGTTGCAAAACTATGATTCTCTAAAAACCCAACTTAAGTCTATTTTACCTCCAATAGATGGAGACTAGCATAAATTTAACATTTTCACTAAATTGGTCCTCCAATCATAAGGATAAATTAAACTTTCTAAGTCTAAATTCATGGTTAAAGAAGCTCAAAAATGATTTTTTTAAAAAATAACCCTCTTACTTGTTAAAAAAAATATTAAGCTTTGATCTTGAGTCTAATACCTTCATTTATGGCATGGTCAACGGGTTGCTTCATCATCCTAAATTACTTTGAAATTATGGAATGAACTAATGATGCCTATGTCACCCTTTTCTCTGTTACCTTCAAACGTCCATGGCTCGAGTTTAACCTCAAGAAACCTAAAAAGTTAAATAAAACCCTTTTTGCCCTGGTAGCACTATAGTCATGGATTAAAAAATTATTTTCAAACCTTAAATAATTTTTTTAGAATTTTTTCATATTTTCCCTTTAAAAAACACCGAATTATCTTTCTAACTATGTCTCATTTGCATTGAATCATTTTAAATGAGGGAGTCATGATTTTGCAAACAGTCGCTATCTGAAACCCCTGGAACTAGTGAATTGCATTCTATTTAGGCCATTTCCACTTGATATTTTTTGAATTTTTAAAATTTTTCCTAGAAAGTTTTTGAATTTCCCTTTCTGGAAAAGTATCATTTGTTATTTAACAATACTGAATGAGTCCAAAATAATTTTCCAAAGTCTATTATGCCTTTTCCTATATATATGCTACCAGTGTCAAAACAAACCCAATTTTGAAAATTAATTCTGCTTATAAAGTGATTTTCTAGGAGTTTTGGAATATTTTTATATCAATCTTTTTCTGGTTACCTTTCCAATAGCATCTTATTTACCCTCTAAAGCCTTTAGAAAAATCTAAATAAATTTAGGAAAGGGGATAGCATGACATTATCCCCTATTTTTGAAATTAAAATTAACTTGATTTCTTAAACCACCTTTATCAAGATGTTCGAACGTCTCAAAATGCATCTGATTACTACAACATAAACCCTTTAGACTAGGTTAAGGCTAAAATAAAAGGATAATTTTATTCAAATTCTAAGGTTCTATTTTCAAAATACCTTTTTATCTAAAACATTCATTTTCTCTATATACATCAAAATCTTCATTAATGGGAATACTCTAACCCCACTTCTCCAAAGGGATACTCTAACCCCGCCTCTCATTCAAAACTTGAAATTTCTTTTTAATCAAAACCTTTTTCTAAATATATCTAAAATTTTCACTTATGCGGATACTATAAGTGCACTATCTGAGGGGATACTCAATCCCTGCTTTCTATTCAAAACTTGAATTTTTCATTCTTGGCTCTTTTTGAGATTCCTTATCAAATTTTTTTTAAACATAAAAATTTTACTTTTGGGAATACTCTAACCTAGTTCTTTGAAAGGATACTCTATCCTTTTTATTCATTTAAAATTTTAATTTTCTCTCTCCCAAAACTTTCTAATAGGTCTTTCAATCAAAACTTTCTGTTGAAGACGTCTAAAACCATAACCATTGGGGATACTCCAATCCTAACTTTCACAGGGATATTCCAACCTTACTTTTCAAGTTTCACTTAAAATTCAATTCTTTTTTCTTGGACACCCTTGGTTTACTAATCAAAACCTCTTTTTTATCCCTCAAGTTACCACCAAATCCAAATGTATCTCAAAATTATAATTCTTCTTATTCCTCAATAATAAAAACAATTTATGTGATACATTTCGATTGTCCCTCTTTTTTTGTTCTTTGTGTGTTTATTTTTATGCAACATTATTATATTCTTTTTCATCTTACTAATATGGTTTTTTTTGTAATGACCATCATGTATTCATATTTTAAAAATTGTTTTAAAATAATACAAGGCAATGTTCTATGTCAGTATCTCTCTTGTACCTAACACGAAATATCTTAATTTTCAAAACTTAATTCAAAATTTATTTTCATCTAAATCTCTATGTTCCCTACACCTCTAAGTTTGTGTAAGTGATCTTAATTTTCTTTCAAAATTCAAAACTTAGATCTATAATTTTCACAAAAATTCATGCATTAAAAAGGATTAATTCTAAATAATGGTAGTGACAGCTTAATGTGTACCCATTGTCGATGGTGATGAATGAATGTTGCCTCTTAGATGGTTAGTTTTTGTCCCCATGAGGTATCGAGTCACCTTTTTAAGGGTAATTTTTTTTAACCTGGACATGCTGTTATGTTTTCCATTTACTATTACATCATTCATAACTATTATGTTCGCCCCTAGGCATTGTATCATTGGGCCAAATTTTGTGATCCACTTTTTTTTCATTCTTTTATTCTTATTTTTATTATTTCGTATAGTCACTAACTCATTTCCTATTTGCTTTTTCGTTTGGCTCATTCATCATTTTTTCATAATCTTTATCATTATGGGATAGTTGGCTAATGGTTCAGTGTTTAGCAAGGGGTGTCTATATGGAGCAATAATCTACTTCTGATTTAAAGCTTTTTACGAAAGTCAAAGCATGGTCGAAGCGATGTTCTCAAACCCATGTATGTTTTGATGATGAATGAAAGGTCAAGATAGAATACCAATAAAATGATTGGTAAGATCTAAAGCATATATGGACCAGTTGGAGCAATACTGAGAGGGAATTATTCATAAAGACGTATGAAGACGTAGCCTCTTTACTCCAGGTCCTTTCAATGTTTGCCTGTTGCGAGTAGCATCTTAGTTTTAGAACCTTGCATATCGATGCTTCACTTTCAATTTTGAGGTTTTGGTCCCCACAATCAATGGATATACCACGTTACTCAACATTTAAAGGGCTAAGGCTGATAGAATATATTGTAAGTCTTTGCAACCTCTAACTTTTAAGAAAAGATTAGCTCAGATTCTCAAGGCGACTGAGCCTAGATCAAGAATTCATATCAAGATGAAGGGGAATAGTGAGCGCATCTCATGGACCAGTCTAAAAGAAGCAATGGTGAATACCATTGACATCCAAAAAATTCAAGATATCTATGCTTTAGCGATATAAGGTCTAGTCATATTTTCGTAAACATTGGTTATGTTTAAGGGACGATAATAGTTCTTTTTCCTAATTGTGTTGCAACAGCAATCCTACACCTGTATCATTGCTAAACTACTTAAGCTCTTAGCTTTTGCAAAAAAAAAAGGATAAGTCAATTCATTGAACATGCGCTGCTTTTACACATTTGGCTTATCAGCCACTTTTGCCTTGAAATGAAAAGAATGTTATAAAATTTCTTGCCTAACCTTAGCCCTATCTCTAAAGTCCTCGAGAAGGAATGGCCCTAAGACAAGTTCGAAGAGTAATGGGTCTAGAAATTCTAAAATCTCAGAGCGGAAGAGGTGTCATGGAAAGCCTTTTAGTTTCACCATAGAAAATCATATATCAATGCAGAGGTTATAGCTATGTGTCACTTATGGGATTATTAGGAAGCACTAGCTCTGCGCCTATCCTTCATCTTTTTTGTTCAAGATCTTAAGTAGTGGAATTTTGATTATGGTGAGCCTGACTACAAGTTGAAAGTTCAGCTAGCCTTCCATGCTTAGAGACAAACCCATTGTATAGAGAGATATTAGAGAGGAAGTAGTATAATTCTAGGATATGATGAATTAAGAATCTATCGCATCAATGCTTTACCCTTGTTGGTTTTAGAACATCACAAGTATCAGTTGATGAATTTCCCTATGAGATCAAATTGCTTAAGCATGATTTTGAATAAAAAAACAACTTTCACCAAGGAAATCACTCGTTTAAAGGAAGAAAAGTGTTAATTGGAAAAGGACCTCTATCTTTAGGATGGTGAAATAAACTGGGTTGTCAAAAGAAAATTAGTTTTAAAAAGGATCTTGAGAGTATGACAAATGACTACATGGCACTTAGTAAAGCAAGCAAGTCCTGATGCCTAGGTAAGTTAGTAGTTAAATGAGAGCTAGAAATAGCTACCCTTGGAAATGAGCTCTATTAATGTAGAAAAAAGGCCAGGATCAATAAGGAAAAGTTCCTTAGAACTTGTGCTATTGTATCAACTTACCAAAAGAAGAATGGATGTCTAGAAGCTCGAGTCCAAAATTTAAGAGTAAACCAGGTCGAGAATAAGACTCCAACACTTAGAATTCAAGATTAAAAAATTCTCTACAAGCTCACCAAGATTAGGTTGATGAATTAACAAGAGCCTTCGAATGGTGGGAGCAAGAATGGCTATAGACGGTTGATTAGGCATGCTAGAATTATCATAACTACTATTGCGATCTATTGAATGTATTCAGGCAGCTTAGTTAAAGGTTGAGGACATGATGGATGTAGGCTGATCATTGACACATGACATATTACCTATCAGAGCCCATGAATAAGAACTTTTATATTTTTTAGAATATGGTGATCAAGCTATGTAATCATATTAGGCATTTCTAAATGAAATCATGTCTAAATGAGATATTTTGTTTCTTTAATTTAAGATGCTATTGGTGAAGTTATCCCTTAATCTAGTTGTCCTTCTCGCATTTACATGACTAGCCTAATTTTTTTTATTACTTTATTCATAGTTATCCACTATCATGATTGCATACTCACCATTATCTCATCAAACATGCTCATAACATGTCATAAAAGTATAATTCAGTAATAATCTAAAGTGAAGTACTCTAAAACATGGAACCTACTACTCATTGCTAGTATAATGCTCACAATCATCGAAAAGCCATGAAAAATAATCACCAGGCCTACATTCAGCAACTCGAGCTCATGTATATGGAGTCTCAAGAGCAATCACTCCATAAGAATGAGGAACTCCAAGCTTAGACTAGAGAATTAACTAAGCTATTGTTAGAGGCTTTGAAAGAAAAATAGCAAACAAGTATCGTTGATACGGGTAAAAAACTGGTCAATCTTGAAAGTAACTTGAATGATTATATTGAAGTCACCAACATTTAGGAAGGGGGATCACATGAATAGATCCTCCAGCAAAGATGATCCCAATAACTTAACCATTTATTTACATTTACCTAGCAGCAATAACCATTCTTGTTTAAGGATTTTCGAGTATGGGTTTTTTACTAGCAAGACCTATAGTTTCAGATCCTGATGAGCAAGTAGAGCAAGAAGGAGCAAATAAGTCTTCAAAAAATGATGAAGTCATAAATAATTATCAATCATTGGAAAAATGTCTTTGGCCTATCGAAGAAAGTGACAAATTTGGGATTATAACACAAATCTTTAGGACTAGTTTCCTATCTTATTATCTAGCCTAAATTCTAAGTGTCAGAGTTTGAAAAGTATAATTATACTATGTACCCCACTACCCACTTTTACATGTACCAGAGCAAGATGGCTAGATACAAAGAGAACAGAAAGTTATTAATTTACTACTTCTAGGATAGCCTAACTAGGGTAGCAATCCATTGGTATGTAGGTCTTAATCTTGTAAGAATTCAAACATAGGTAGATTTGGCTTACGCTTTCTTTGATCAATATAAGCATATATCAACTGGGCCCTAAATCATTTCTCCTTCATGAATATGGAAAAGAAAATGTCCAAGAGCTTCAGGCAGCATGCTTAGAGGTGGAGAAAAAAAGTAGCTCAAGTTCACTTTCTTTTGACTGTCATGTTTACCAATACCCTACGAGCTCTTTACTATGACAACTTGGTAGAAATGTGATAAAGAATTTTGCTGAAATGGTCATATAAGGCAAAATCTATTAATAGTGGTAAGATATCCAATAAAAATCATCTAACTCAACCCAAAAAGTCAATGGCTAAAGGTAAAAAAAAAAAGGTGAATGCTATTAGCGAAAGTCATGCTAGGTTCACTCGTGATCCACATTTGGTATAGGGTATGTACTTCTAAACATGTTGTATTTGGGTTTTAACCCTTGCTCGCCAATGCCATAACTAATTCATTCTATCAAGTTTGCTCTAACAATAAGTTTCATTTTAAATCCTATTCAAAACACTATTCAGAGTAAACAACCCCACAATGTTATGTAAAAACTCTAAATAATCAACAAGCACCCCAAGAGGGGGAACACTTTAAGCCACTTCCTTATTCCTACAAAGAGATTTACTCTCATTCATTACTAGGTCAACTAGTGGCCTTGGCATTCATAAACCTAAGATCACCTTCATATCCCAAATGGTACAATGAGAACGCCTATTGTGAGTCCCATGCCAAAGCACAAGGTCACTCTATTGAGAATTGCACCTTATTCAAAAGACAAGTGCAGATTTTTTTAGAAAAAGATATGATTAAGGTCAAATAGGGGCCTAGACCTAATGTTGGAGCTAATCCATGTCCTAACCATAGAAAGCCAAGAATAAATACGCTGATCAATTGAAAAAGTTATTAGGTCAAAAGAAGCATTAGAGAAGTCAAGACACTGATAACGAGGTATGGCAACCTTTTATGAAGGCTGTAATAACGTTTTATTTTAAAAATTAGCAAAGGAACACTACTCCTATCCTTTAAGTACTAAAGTCTACAACAAAAGAATCATATCTGATTCAAAAAGCTAGTGAATGAGAAAAAAGTTACAGAATTCCTAAGTTTATTATGCATAGTGAATATAGAATCATCAATCAGTTGAACAATCAACCCACCAAGATATCTATGATGTCACTACTATCAAACTTCAAAGCTCATAGGAATACTATCTTCAAGGTCTTGAATAAGGTATATGTCCTTCTTAACATCCTAATAGGCCAGTTGGATCACCCAATAAGCAAAATCACTATCGATAACTATATATCTTTTAACGATGATGAAATCCCTCATAGAAGAAGAGAAAACTATAATGCCCTTTACTTCACAATATACTACAAAGATAGCTCATTGTCCAAGGTGCTTATTAATAATGGGGTTATGCTAAATGTAATTCCATATCATGCTTTTCCTTATTGATGTGTTTCATATGTAGAATAGTTGTACAATTGTGTAAGCATTTGATGGAACTTGTAGGAATATCATGGAAAACATTACCATTACACTCTAAATCAGCCCATAAATTTATGATAGACTTCCATGTCATAAACATCGCTCTATCATATAACTGTAAGTTATGAAAGCTTTGGATTCACTCTATAGGGGTAGTAGCATCATCACTACATCAAAAGTTGAAATTCATCATTGAAAACAAAATTGGTTTGCATCGAAGGAAAGAAAGATATTATTGCTGCTATCCCAATCGATGCCCAGTATGTTAAACCTGATGAGGATGTTCTGAAATTCTCCTTCTAGTCCTTTGAGTTTGTCAATGCCACTTATGTCAAAGAAGGGTTACTAATGGTTAAGCCTCACTTATCAAGGAGTACTAACATAGGTTTAAGTTAACAGTTAACAAAAGTGCCTGAGTTGGAAAGGGACTTAGAAAACAACTCTAAGGAATTGCTAGAGCCTTGAAAATTATCAACCAAATTACAAAAGGGAGTTAAGGTAGAAGCCTAGTGTACAACAAAAAAGAAAACAAGCCCAAGAAAACCATGAAAAGAAGATGGCCTATTTGTTGGCACAAGACTTAGGTCAAGAATCAATGATATTTCTACCATTTTGGAAAAGTTACTATCTATAAGGATGTGTGAATATCGGCTTGACAATGTTGCACTTGTATTGAACAAGGCATTTAGGGATTTTTCTATTAATGCAACTGATGAGGCAAATACATCAACGATGGATCGAGAGACTGGTTATAGGATTTATTCCAAGTCTTTGGACTGAAATTGACATTCTTGTACTGTTCTAGCTTGTTTCAGAGTAATGTTATGAACTAAACCTACATGCTTTTGCCCAAAGCATTGTAGGATCCTTTGTACGGGCACCCTTTTATCAAGTATTGTCAATGAAAATGCAAAGCTTTATGCATTTCATCTTTTGTGTCCATTTTCATAGTTTTTGCCAACTCTTAGACTTTTTTCTACTTATTTTTCCACCTATATTGTTCTTTTCCATATTTTTAGGTACCTGAATGAAAATGACATGAGCATTCATGTTTAGATATAGGATATCAATTTTGAGCTACCAATCTGTGTCTGCAAAGTCGACCTGAAAGGGGTTCTGAAGAGAGTCTTGTACCCCCAAACCTGTTAAGATTACTTAAACAAGAAGAAAAACAGATATTGCCATATGAAAAGCCATTGAAATCATAAACCTAAGAACGAAAGAAGATCGAAAAAAGAATGAAAGAAGATCGAAAAGAAGTCAAAATTGGAACCTCTATAAACCCATTGACCTAAATCAAACTAATAAATTTCCTCTAAGAATATCAGGATGTATTCACCTAGTCCTTACAAGACATGCCTGGATTAGACACCAATATTATGGTCTATAAACTTCCCTTTAAACTAAATGCAAGCCTTTGTATATAATAAACACTTAGAAAAATCAAATCAAATATGCTTTTAAAGATCAAAGAGGAAATGAAAAAGCAACAATTCAAGGTAGGATTTCTCGAAGTAGCTAAATATCCAAAATACGTAGCCTATATAGTCCTAATTCCTAAAAAAATGGTAAGGTATGGAAACTATAGGGACTAAAATTGAGCTAGCCCAAAGGATAGTTTTCCTTTTTATTCCACAAAAAGCTGGATGCCTTTTTCCTTATGTTCCACAAAGAGCTAGATGCCTTTTTCCTTTAGTCTATAAAGAGTTGGATTTTTTTTTCCTTTTTAGTCCACAAAGAGCTAGATGCCTTTTTATTCCTTTTAATCCATAAACAGTTGGATGCCTTTTCCTTTTTAGTCCATAAAGAGTTGGATGCCTCTTTCTTTTTAGTCCACAAAGAGCTGGATGCCTTTTTGCTTTTGGTCCATAAAGAGCTAGATGCCTTTTCTTTTTCAGTTCATAAAGGGATAGATAGTTTTTTCCCTTTAGTCCGTAAAGAGCTAGGTGCCTTTTTCCTTTTTAGTCCATAAAGAGCTGGTTTTTTTCTTTTTAGTCCATAAAGAGCTAAATGATTTTTTCTCTTTTTAGTCCATAAAGAATTGGGTGTCTTTTCCTTTTTAATCCATAAAGAGCCAAATGCCTTTGTCTTTTTAGTCCCTTTTTTCTTTTTAGTTCATAAAGGTTAGGATGTCTTTTCCTTTTATTCCACAAAAAGCTGGATACCTTTTCTTTTTAGTCCATAAAAAGCTAGATACCTTTTCTTTTTAGTCCATAAAGAGCTAGGTGCCTTGTCTCTTTTAGTCCATAAAGAGTTGGACACCAGTTGAGTCTGTCAGTAAAGAGTTAGGCACCAATCAAGTTTGTCCATAAAAAGATGGACACCAATCGAGTTTGTCCACAAAAAGTTAGATGACAGTCGAGTTTGTCCACAAAAAGCTAGGCACCTTGTTTTTTAGTCCACAAAGAGCTAGACACTAATTGAGTGTATCCATAAAGAGTCAGGCACCAACCGAGTTTGTCCACAAAGACCTGGGAACCAATCCTGTCTACCACTACAAAGAGCTAGGTATTTATCAAGTTAAAATCCATATTAGCTGCCACCTACTAGGGAGGTCAAACCTTAGAAAAGAATCTAAAATCCTAGTAGGGAAGTCAAACCTTACAGAAACCTATTCAGACTTTTGTCAGAATTATTGCTAATATACTGTGATGATCATTGCAAAAGATTAATTAAATTTTATTTTTATAGGTATTTAAGTAACATCATCCCACCCTAAGTAAAATGATGTATATTATCCTTGCCTTGTTCCTAATACTTAGTAACAGCCAAAAAACGGTAGTTGTAAACATTTTATTTTGTCTAAGCCATCATCTGAGGCATCGAAGGTCATTATTTTAAGTGGCTTTAGAGTTATATGGACGAGCAGGGTTAATTTCCCATTATTTTTGACCAAGGTAAGGTATTTTGAGAGCCTAGGATATGTGCAAGTCATATTGGTGCATAGCTATCAATAACGCACTCTCACATCATTAAAAATTCAAATTTCCACTCAATACTTAAGTTACAGTATCGATACTTAGCATGGTTGTATCAATGCAGGCCTTGGTAGTAGCTAAAATCATGATTCATGGTCAAATATAATGATATACAAGCAAGAGTATCAATATAAGCCCTTGTAGTATCAATATAGGTTTGCAAGTCTCGACACTGGAAACATTTTTTTGTTCTTGGTATTGATACAAACTGCATTGTATTGAAACTGGTGGGCAAAATTTGCCTTGTGCATTAATACAAAATGTTTTATATCGATATAATAAGACATTTTTGCCTAGTTCAAACCATTTTTCAGCCTTGGCACCATTGATCTAAAAATCCAGCTTAAACATGTTTCGTTACACCAAAAATCATCAAAATTCATGCCAGGCCTCAACATTAGGCTTATGATTAGGATTAACAATTTTTAAGGCCTAAGACCACTCAAAAAATAGGATATTTTCATGGATTGCATGATTTATTCAAAGGTATGCTTTGTATTTCTCTATGTTGCAAACCTCCTTAGCCCTATTCCACTCATCTGCATGTTAGAACCAATGGAAGAAAAGATAGTGAATACAGTACCTAGAGTTGTACCCTAGTACATGAAGGAAAATCCTACAATGCCCTTACTTTTAACTCATAAACATTGGCTGAACACATTCCATATAAATGAGCCAATTTTGGTTTTGTAAGAAACAAACTTTATACACCCTTCAAACACTAAAGAAACACACTTTCACATTGAAAACCCTCCCCTATTCTCATAGCTCTCCTTTCTTCCCTTAAAAAAACTCTAAGAATCCCTTATTTCACACTCAAAAATTCTTTCCCTTATAGACCATAACCAAAAACTTTTTTCATCCTTTTCTTGCTAATAAATAACAAAGAGAAGGAAAAAACTGAACTTAGAATTGCTGCTCCAAGTAAAGGTAAAAGTTTAAAGCATTTTGGTTTATTGTCTCTACCTTATTCCATTGATTTTCTATTTCCAGCATTAGTGTTATTCTAGTAAGCCATTCATGACCTAATGACCATCTTAGGACTTTTATTCATTGTTTACCTTGGATATGGTAGTCTTAGGTTTTTTTTTTTTGATAATCTGTTGATGTTTTAATGTTGCTTGGATGACCAACTATGCCATGTTTTACTTTCACCATCAAAAGAGCCCCTGCTCATGCATCTTTGTCATGTTTTATCCACTTTCACATACTCAACACATGCTTAAATCTTCACTCTAATATGTTTTGAACATATTCAAGTGTTTTCTTGTATTGTGATAAGTTTTATGAAATAAAAAAATGTTATCTTGAAAATTTGAGTATGTTTTCTTTCTGTTAAACATGTTCATACCATCATCCAGGCTTGATTTTTTATGTCATTTATAAGGCTAATATTCTTAAACATCTTATTTGTTATCACCTAAAATTTTGGCCAAATTTTGCATTGTCAAAATCATCTTTGTTTATTTGAATGTGTTGTCCATGTTCATTATTATGCATGTTTCATCTCATTCATAACATTTTTGCAAAAATGCTTCCTTTTTTGTTGCAAAAATCTAATTTTCGAAAGCCCTGAGTTAAGCCTATGCTACCTCCAATAGATAGAGACTAGCATAGGTTTAAGGTTGAATAAGCTTAACTTTCTAGGTCTAGATTCATAGTTGAATAAGCTCAAAAATGATGTTTTCTAGAAAAATGACCCTTTTATTTGTAAAAAAAATTAAGCCTTGATCTTAAGTCTAATACCTTAATTTGTAGCATAGTAAATGAGTTATTTCATCATCTTAAACTACTCGAGGATTGTAGAATGAACAAACAATGCCCATGTCACCCTTTTCTATGTGTCATGGACGTTCAGACATTTATAGCTTGAGTTTAACCCTAAGAAACTTGAAAAGTTGAATAACACCCTGTTTTTGCCTTAGCAGCACTATAGTCATGACTTGAAAAATTACTTTTAAACATTAAATGGGTTTTTTTAGAATTTTTTGATATTTTTATCTTAAAGAAAATTGAATTACCTTTCTAATTACATCTAATTTATACTTGGATCATTTTAGATGAGGGAGTTATAATGTTTTGAACTCTTGTTGTCTAAAACCCTAAAACTAATGAATTGCATTTTATTTGGGCCATTTGGCCCACCAAATGATTTTTTTGAAATTGTTTAAATATTTTTCCTAGAAAATTTGTAAATTTCACTTTCTAAAAAAGTATCATTTGTGATTTTATGATACAAAATGAGTCTGAGATGATTTTTTTAAACTCCAATACACCTTTTCCCTTGTATATGCTAACAGTGTCCAAATAAATCCAAATTTGAAAAATGATTCCAAATAAAAAATGATTTTTGAAGATTTTTAGAATATTTTTATATCAATCCTCATGAGTTACCTTTCTAATGGAACCTTGTTCACCCTCTAAAGCCTTTAGATAAATCCAAAATAAATTCAAGAAGGGACATAGTGTGATGCTAACCCCTTATTTTTGGCACTTGAAATTAACCTGATTTCTCAAACCACTTTTATCAAGAAGTTCAAACATCTCAAAGTGCATCTGATTAACTCCTTATAGAGTCACATACTAAAACATAAACCTTTTAGACTAAGGGCAAAGCAAAAACAAAAAGATAATTTTTTTTAAATTCTTAGGTTCTATTTTCAAAATACATTTCTATCCAAAATATTTTCTTTCTCCATAAAAATCAAAATTTTCATCAATGGGGATACTCTAACCCCACTTCTTGCAGGGTATACTCCAGCCATATTTTTTATTTAAAAATTGAATTTTTTTTCTAAATAAAACCTTTTTTTAAATATATCTAAAATTTTTATTTTTAGGGATACTCTAACCCCACTATACGAAGAAGTATTTTAACCTAGCTTTTCATTCAAAACTTGAATTTTCTCACTCCCAGATTATTTTGAGATTCCTAATCAACCTTTTTTTAAACATAAAATTTTCACTTTTGAGGATACTCTACCCTAACTTTTTGAGGGGATACTCTAACCTCTTTTTTTTATTTAAAATTTAATTTTTTTGAAACTTCCCAAAATTTATTTTGATTAAAACCTTTTTTTGAGCACATCCAAACCATCACCATTAGGGATACTCCAATCTTTGCCTTTCGAGAGGTATTCTAACCTCGTTTTTCAAATTTCACTTAAAATTTGATTCTTTTCTCCTAGACACCTCAAGACTACTACTCAAAACCTTTTTTTCTCTATCCCTCAAGTTACAACCTAATGCAAACGTGTCTCAAAATTGTCATTGCAGTTATTCCTCAATAATCAAAGAAGATTATGAGATACATTATGATCATCCCTCTTTTTATGTTTTTTATGTGTTTTTTTTACAATGTTATTATATTCTTTTTCGTCTTACTAACATATGTCATTTTCTAATGACCATCACGCATTCATATTTTAAAATTTTTTAAAAAATTATAAGGTAATGTTCCACATCAGTATCTCTCCAGTGCCTAACATGAAATATCTAAATTTTTAAAATTTAATACGAAAATTATTTTTATCCAGAATCTTTATGTTCCCTACACCTTCAAGGTGTGTAGATGATCTCAATTTTCTTTCAAACCTGAATCTAAAATTTTCACAAAAGTTCATGCATTAAAGTGAATTATTTTAAAATAATGATAGAGTGGAACTAATTAAACTAAAATCAAAGCAAGATATAGTTAGCAGGTATCAATTTTGGGCTTTGTACGGGTGCTAATCCTTCCTTATATGTAACCAATACTGAACTCAATCAATGAATCTTTGGACCTTATAGACCTTGAAATTGATATTTCAAGTTTTATGACTCAAAATATTATTTTTAATAGGTATCCAGTCATGCCTAGCCCAAAATGATTGGTGGTGACTCTAAATTCAAGGCCACTTCGCATAGCCTTCTTAAACTAGTTGGATGAGCGGTTCACCTGACAATCCATTTTCCCTTCACATTGTTATGTGTAATTCAGATCTTGATCAAGGAATAACCCAAAGGCTCCAACCAACATAACCATAACCCCATATTTTTTAAATCATGTGTGCTCTTTTTGTATTATTGAAAAGGTGTATGTAGCGGCAAATGTATATTAATATTTTGAATAATATATTGAATTCAACTCATTTTTATAAATATTTGAACATATCTTTAAAATTTTATTGTCACCAAAACATAAATATTTTTATTTGTAAAATTATTCTGTAAAGTTTTTCAAAATTCAAAGTTGTAAAATATTTCACATACTTCAATAAAATATTTTGGATATAAATTTTCAAAATTCTAATTCATTTTTATTAAAAATTTTCCTTGATAATTTTTTCTCACAAAATTTTTTCTAGTTTGAAATTTTTGATGGTCTTTTTCTTAGATATAAAATTATTGACTTTTAATTAAGCCTCTCAGTTGATTAAAATTCTTAACTGAATTGATTATATGCAATCTATTTTTAAATACATAACTTTTATTTTTTACCAATTTAATCCTTTCAATTAATTTTTATGATATAATATTACATATCATCAAAATATCACCTAAAAGCCTTTAGGCGATGATCACTTATATATGAAGAGTTATCATAAAAATGATACAATTGAAAGAAAAAATTAAAAATTTGGCCAAAGAGGTTTCCAACCACCTTGGACAAATCCTTCACTTATTTATAAGGGAATGAAGTTTTTATTTCATAACAATGGCTTCCATGAAGAAACTTTGGCATTTTGCTTGCTAACTTTCAAGTTTTACCAAATTTCATCAAGCTCTAAGGTATTTTATCTTAAAATTTTATGATTTTGTCCATTCTTTAAATATTTTCTATTATTTTTCTTCATTTTAGTGAGCTTAATGATCACTTGTGCTCATGAATTTTGATTCATGTATAAAGGCCAAATGTAAAAGCCATGATCAAATTTCTTAATTTTGTTGTTAAATTTGATCTTTCTTAACAAAAATTTGATTTCGATCAAGAAAATATGTTTTTGTTAAATGTTGCATATTTTATCATGTGAATATGTTGATGATACTATTTTCTTGGTATTTTCATGTGAATATGTAACAAAGTATGGTCATATGCCTATTTTTCATGATTTCATGCTTGTTGGTGATAAATTGAGCTTAGCAAAAATTATGATATAAGAAATTATGTTGAGAAAAGAATTATTCTTGGTTATTTAAGCTTTACCAAAAATGAATATCACTTGAAATGAATTTTTTTTTGTTTTTATGACATTTAGGACTATTTTGCAAAGTTTAAAAATTATAAGGGTCTTAAAATAATTTTTTTGAATTATTTAAGGCTTTAGATGGGTATATCTAAGTTTGGCCGACTCTTATTTGGCTTATTGGTCATGATTTGACTTTTTGTGCTATTATGCAATTTTGTGAACTATAAGGACCAAATTGCGAAAATTGTAAAAATTTTTCCTAGGTTATTTATGCTTGGTCAAATCTTTAGTGTGACCTTTAGGAGTGTTTTCATGCTTATTTTGACATGTTTAAATGTGTTTCATGCATTTTAACCTTTTTTTGGACTTTAATTTTATAAAGTTTAGGGTCTTGTTGGCAAAAAGTGAAATAGAATATCCCAAAGCCAAAGGTACTTGGCTGAATACCTATTGTAATTTTTAGTATATTTGATATTCGATTTTGTGTTTCATTTCATAGAAGAACTATTTTGTAAACTTAGAAAAGTTTTTTATAGGTCAAAATGTTTTTTCCATAATAAATTACCTATTTAGGGTATTTTGGTCTTTTTAGGAATATTTCATGCATTTTTAGTCATTTTAGGGCCATTTTTGAAAAGTTTAGGGGCTTACTTTTTGCATTTTAGGTAATCTTCAGTATTCTAATTGTAGTTTTTGCATTTTAGGGTAAGATTGTCATTCCCTATCATTTCTAGGTCCTTTAAGGTTATTGGGATGCTTTTAAGATTAAGGTAGTCCCTAAGGTTATTTTAGTAAGTTTTTTAAATTCGAGTTCTATGTAATCATTGGGATTCTTTCATGAAAAAGGTGTGCATTAGGGTTACGTTCATCTTTTATAATCATTTTTTAATCTTTTAGGGGTACGAAGATGCTCTCACATCGAAGGTATACCTTAAGGGTATTTTGGTAATTTTGCAATAAATTGGGTCTTTTGGAGTCATTAGGATACTTTCATGTCAAAATTACTCTTTAGGACATTTTGGCCTTATCGACCACATTCGAGTCCTTTGAGTCTAATTTTGTACATATAGTCAAAATCGAGTCTTAGGACAAATATTAATAATTTCAATGAAATTGGAATTTGTAAAATTTAAGGTAATGTCTACAAGTTAAAATAGTATGTGGGATTTCCCCCAAAATATGAGAGCAGTTCTATAAATTATTTAAATAATGGAATATCTTTTTTCAAAAATGAAAATCAAAATTTTTTAATTTTTGTAAAATAAACCTTTTATATTCCTCCGACTCTCAAATGGGATGCAAAACATATTTTGATTTTTAAAATATTTCTATTCCTTTTTCTCTCTAGTGGGTATGAAAGTGCATGATAAAAACTTTGTGTTCTTTTGGTCCTCTAATTGGGTACGAAAGATATTTTGATTTTTGAAAAATATTAAAAACTTGATTTTCTCAAGCGGAAGAATAAATTTGCTTCATAAAATTTTGCTTCAGAAAAAATAGGAATTATAATTAAATACCAGCTATTGAAATTTGATAAATATCAAAATTCAGTTTAACACATGATTAATAAGGTACTGATTACAGCATCATGAAAGGGATTGATTCTTACTTGTAACTATAATCGACTTTTAGACTGATTCACGTGATCAACATCAAAGTTTATTTTTAAGGGTTTTGTAACCCTCAAAATACGAACCCTAACAAGTGACCAATCTCAGTTGGCCAAAATAGATTGGTGGTGAAAAATGGCTATTTCATAATAATTATTTAGGATTACATCGAGTGAGCAATTTATCTTAACAACTTATCCCAAAAAACAAAAAATAAGAAAAATGATAATGATATGGCCCCTAAAAATAAAAGAATAATGATATGTAGATATATATAGAAATGAGGGGTAAGTCCAGCTAGTTAGGATTCATATCTAGGCCATGTTTGTGATAGCTTGGTGACTGTATTAATTGGTGACTATATTAAAGACAAGTTAAAGAGTCAGGCCCAAAATTAATTACTTGTGAAATAAATTTTGATTGATTTGGTTTCAACCTATATTTAATTATAATTCCCAGTATTTTTAAAAGAATTTTTTTTTATTTATATGGAAATTTTGATATTTTTCATTAACCCTTTTTGTTTCCTTTATAGCATTATTTTTATGCGGCATATATGATAAGATTTTTATTATTTTTGAAAGTGTTAGCTCCTAATAGATTTGTTCATTCCCCTACCCATAATGTATGCATATGCATTGGACTCTTCTCCAGACATATGGAAAAGGCATAACTTAGCTAATATTTTAGAAGGGGGTGAAATAGCTCTGCATTTTGAGGTGTTAGCCTCATCTAGGCTAGTGAAAAACCTATTACATGTAATATTAATGCCTGTTCAAGGCGTTGGTCTTATTAAGGGCATGTAAAATACTTGCACTCAAATTAAAACCTTTCTAACATAAACCCATGATGGATAAGGATTTGGGTGCCTCGTCAGTTCTTTTTGGACTCAGGTAACAATTTGAGAACATATTTAGATATCCAACCCAAACTTCATGCAGTGAATCGTAAGGGCCTCACCTAGTTAGAGCAATACCTAATTCTTGAAGTTACCAAACTAAGTACACTAAGGAATGCTTTTAACTTTTTATTCTTATAATTTGATTTCCTTGATATCAATAATTCTATATTTGGGTTGCTATGATAAATTTTATTTTTGTAGTCTTTGCACGATATTTATATCCCATGAAAATTTGTAAATTCATTCAAGCATTTTTTATGTCTGCAAGGTTTACATTTTCATTTGTTTATATGCTTACGTATTCATAATTTCCATAATGTACTAACTCTATTCCATTCCTTGTATTTTAAGGACTAAGATATGGATGATAATTTAAAGACAAGAATCAACACGTTAAAGTCCATTGAAAGAGTGTAAGAAATGAAATTTGGGAATAAAAGGTCAGCTTGATAGACTGATAAATAAAAGCAATAGTTTTTAGAGGGAGTAGTCAGAGAAATGGGACATAAGATTCAATAGATAAAGGAACAATTGTTCAAATGGAGTATACCTTTAGATAAAAGAAAGGTAAAGACACCTAATTCCACATGCACATAAATTATCCTACTTTCTAATCCTTTTGGTCTTCCCAATGCTACCCCATTATCTCCTGGCATCTATATTAAGAGAAGACAATAGGGGAGAGAATTTTATTTGCTCCCATTAACTTATAAAGAATTGTATTTCTTTTGTTCGAGGATTAGCTCATTGTTCCTTTACATGTTTGCCCTTATGAACCCACTTATCCTAAAAGTTGGAACATACGAAATTACTAGATGGAAGATACTATAGGACATGAAGAAATACAGGTATAAGTAGCAAGAAAGCTAGTCTACCAATTTCCAAACAATAATACCAACGTTTCTATCGGGGAATTTAGGGAAGTACAAGTAAAAGGCAACCACCTCAAGATACTCAACATGCAGAAGCTAGTCCCATAATACATATTTATGTTGATCCAAAAATGTACCAAATGGTAACAGTTGGCATATATGGGACATGAAAATGATCTTATCAATAAATGCCAATAAGTCATAGTTGATGTAAGCTAGGACCTTTGAAAGTTGAGAAAGCAAGGTAATCCATTCAGGCTGAGTCTTCACCTGAACCTTTCTATGGAACCCAAGACCATAGAAAGTCAAGAAAGCAAAGAAATCTATTCAGATTAAGCCCTCACCCTAACCATTATTACTTAATAGCCTTGATAGAATCAGATGATCTTTTGCTTTCTCAGTAAAGCTTAAGAAGCCTCTCTACTCAAAGTTGTACAATCCAAGTGACATTTTTTGTTGAAAGATCTCATTAACCAATACATGCTATTTAATAAAAGATATTTTGGAGTATTCAGCATGGTTGGTTAGGGAATCGTAAGCCCCTACAAATTTTAACTTGAATTACTTAAATAATTCTTTGCTATGCAATATGCTTTTAGATTCATCCTCCTTGCTAAAGAATCTAGTAAAGAATCAAGTTTTAATAATGGCGATGCTCATAGCACGTTGAGGTGACAGGAAATAATGATGTATCTTATGGAATTTTTGAGTTTGAGAACCTAGAGTTTGATACACCTCTTGATGTTCCACTAGCTAATCTATAATTCGGCCATTAAAGATGCCAATGTGTCAAAATTTAAAGTTGGTGGATGCCTATTAAGGATAGTTAGTTTGAAAACCATTGATCTTACGGTAGAATGCCAATCAGGGTTAATTTTTATCTTAATTTTAAAACTCTATACCTTCTTTTAGAAATTATGAATTTTGTAATGATTTTGGATTGTAAATTTTATGTATCTTGTCACAGAACATGAACTTTATTAATAATGATTTCTAGTATCTAGGATAATGAGCACATTTTGAAAAACGTTTTCTTTGATAGGTGATCACTATTAGATTAGACATTTTAAAAAAACCCTTCACCTATGTTTATATAATTTTTTTGTCTTCCATAGACCTTTCACACCCAAATGTTCTTTTCTGTGGATTCCTTAAAGGCTGAAAAATAGATTATGCTCTTAAAAGATTTTGATGCTAGTAGTTTGACATGTGTTAAAATAATGATAGTAATTTTGAAATCTTTTACATTTAGATAACTTTTTGCCATAACTTTTATAACATTCTTCCAAATCCTTGATTTATGAAAAATGAGAACAAAACTAAGCCAAAAACATCTTTCCCTTTAAGATAAAACCTTTTTAACCCAAAACCTTATAGAGATGTAAGATTTTACCATGCCAATTCGATTTCCTTCTTATAGGCTTAACCAGAACCAAAATTCGTTAATGGCTAACAAGTTAATAATATTGAGAAGCATACCTTAAGCCTTTAAAACTTGAGTGCAACATCATTTCAATGAGGTATTCAAAATGGTTTCAAAAGAAAATAACCATTTTTCCTAGCAAAATGCCGCTAGTTTAATTGGCTTTGTTTGAAATGACAAATGGTAATTTTTCTCTATTCTTTCACAAATATAGAAAATTATTCTTTTCACAGCCCCTTTGAGCTTGATGATTTACTCGTTCTTTGATCTCTAATCAAAGATAACCCTTCACACTGGGGGGAAGTGAAGCAAAGCTTCAAGATTAGAAGGAGCAAATTTTATTTTAAAGTTATAAGAAAAATAGGTCAAACATCATAAGGCAAATTTTAAAGACCGAATAAAGTCTAAATTTCAAGTTCAAATATTTAAAGTGAAAAATACAGAAAGTTTAAATTTCAAGTTCAAATATTCAAAGTAACGAATAAAAGAAATTAAGTTCTTTTAGAATGAAGAATGAAGAAAAGTAAGATGGAAAAAGAAATAAAGAAAAGCAAAAAAATGAAAAAATAAAAAAAGATAAAGAAATAAAGATTTATTCATCTTGAAAGACATGCTAGATTCAATTCCTTCTGAAGAGAAATAATCTTTAATTTAATTACCCTTAAACACTTGATTTGGGCCTATCTATCCTTTCTCTCTAAACTATGAACCATAGCCTATGTTTACGTACCTGCAAAAGTCTATTTTAATCAAACATAGCTATTTAAGCTATCAGGCCATTCCTATGAAGCTCCTTTCAAATTTTTCTTTTTGGATTTTTAAGTCTTTAAAAATATGATGGTGGCAATCAATTAAAAAGATGATGAAGTTCTAGGGTGAAAATCTGAAAAGGATAGTCTAGAACAAACTTAAAGGCTTTAGAATTGTTCCTAAATCGACAAAGGTTGTCACCAAAGAAAAAGACTTCTTCCTTGTTAATTCAAAAATAATCCCAAACCTTTGGAAATTTCATGATTCAGTGAAAGGTCAAGTAAAATTCCTAAACATTGATTCCTTTTAAAATAACCTTTCAAAACTTTTATACCTTACCTTAGAAATTCATACTTGCCAAAGCTTTTTCAAATTAAACTCTTGAAACTTATTGTTCACTGACATTAGTTTAACACCTATCAAGCTATTGTATTTGAAAATTAGAAGGATAATGTTATAACCCAGGTGTTTACCTTTCAATGAACTCCTATGAAAGGAACATCCACCTATGCTTGGTCTTGATAAACATTGACTTTCTGATACCAATATGTTCAAGACAAAGTTTTAGTAGTACCAACCCCTTTGTGCTTTTAAATTTATTCCCTTATTTCCTTTAAAAATGTTTTAAATGGTGATCATCAATCACAAGAAAGCCATAATAAATGAAGATAGTATATCCATTATCCTTGATATTGAAAAATTCATGGTTGGTATTATTATAAAATTTTCATAATTTCTGATCAAGTAAATTCTTTCCTAGGTTAGAATGAAAAGGTGATTTCATTCTATAAATCTAGAATTTAGATGAATTATGATTTTTTTCATAATTTTAATAGATGAAATATGGTTTAAGCAACAAAATGTGATTTTATCTAACTACACTTATTCATTATTTGGTGACTTTTTAGGAAAAATAGAATGGGCAAACATAAGATTACCTTTTAATGATTTAAACCTTTAACTATGAGTGTAGGAGGAAACCTTCAATTTCAAGTTCAAACATGGGCTCCATTTTCCAAAAGAAAAAAAATATCCATAATATTTTCTAAAGATGCCTTTGACTCGAGATAAAAGCTCAGGCCCACTTCACCAAATGAAAAAGAAACATATGTTTACATTTTCTAAAATACCTCTAATTCCAAAATAGGCTACATCAAAGATTGTCTAGTATAAATAATAACAAAACTTAAAAATCAAAAAATATAATCATGAAAATGCATTATATACATTTCGCATCCATTACATTCAATGATTCATAAATTAAAAGCTAGGCATGATATTAGAGAAAAGTAACAAACATTCACTATGCTAACTTTCTTAAAACTAAAAGGTAAGTCTCGCATTCTTTCAAATTAATTGAATATCAAACTTTGTCTTTACCAAAGTTAACTCATATGGTTTTGTCCTGGTCAACCTTTTAGACTTTTTGACTTAAATGGTTTCAACGTAATCAATCTTTTAGATTTCTTGACTTATATGGTTTTGCCTCCATCAACCTTTTAAACCTATTAACTGATATAGTTTCATTTTGGTCAACCCTTTAAACTTGTTGACTCATATGGTTTTATCTTGGTCAACTTTTTAGATTTCTTGACTCATATGGTTTTATCCTAATTAACCTTTTAGACCTGGTGACTTATATGGTTTCCTTTTAGTCAACCTTTTAAACTTATTGACTATATGATTTTATCTCAGTCAACTCTTTAGACTTATTGACTTGTATGGTTTCATCCGGATTAATCTTTTAGATTTGTTAACTCATATGGTTTTGTCCTAGTCAACCCTTTAAACTTGTTAACTCATATGGTTTTGTTTTGGTTAACCTTTTAAATTCGTTAACTCATATGGTTTTATCTCATTCAACCTCTTAGACTTATTGATTTGTATGGTTAATCTCGATCAACACTTTAGACATATTAACTCATATGATTTTATCTTGGTCAACCTTTTAGACTTATTAACTTGTAGGATTTTATCCTAATAACCTTTTAGACAAGTTGACCATTATAGTTTTGCCTAGGTCAATCTTTTTCAACTAAGTTTCCACCCTGGTCAATCTTTTTCAACTTAGGTTTTGCCCTGGTCGTACACAAGTTAAGTATTAAGTTTTAGCTTCGTTAAGACTTTTGAACTTAAGGTCTGCCTTTGCCTTAGGTTTTACCTTGGTCGTACCCCAATTGACTATCATGGTTTTGCCCTAGTCAACCTTTTTTTTACTTAAGTTTCACCCTGGTCAACCTTTTTCGACTAAGATTCCACTTTGCACAATTCTTTTTGACTTAGATTTTGCCCTAGTCATACCCACGTTGACTATTATTGTTCTGTCTTGGTCAATTTTTTTTGACTTAGGGTCTACCATGGTCAAATTTTTTGATTCAGGTTTTGCCTTGATTATACCCAAACTAACTTAGATGGTTTCATCCTGGTTAACCTTGTCAAAATTTTTTGACATAGATTTTGCCCTAGTCAATCTTTTTTTAACTTAGGTTCCACCTTGGTTAACCATTCTTGACTTAGGTTTTGCCTTGGTCAACCCTTTTTTTTACTTAGGTTCCACCCTAATGAACTTCTTTCTTACTTAGGTTCTGTCGTGGATAATTATTTTCTACTTAAGTTTCAGCCTGGTCATACCCAAGTTGACTATTATAGTTCTACCCTGGTCAACCTTTACATTTAGGCTTAGCTCTGGTCAATCCTTTTTTACTTAGGTTTTATCCTAGTTGTACCTAAGTTAACTTAGATGGTTTTGCCCAGGTTAACCTTTTTTGACTTCGGTTCTACTCTGGTTAACCCTTTTTGACTTAGGATCCATCCCAGTCAATCTTTTTTTACTTAGGTTTCACCTTAGTTAGTCCTTTTCGGCTTAGATTCTACATTAGTTAACCCTTTTCGACTTATGTTTCATCCTGGTGCCCTTAATTGCCTATCATGGTTTCATCCTAATTAACTTTTTAACTTAGGGCTTGCCCTAGCCATAATTCCAATGTAAGGTTTTACCCTTGGTTATTTTGTTTTATGTACATTTTAGTTTAGTTTATCTTTCAAAGCTTAACAGCCTAAATGAATCATGTCTCTTCAGACTTTACCCTATTTGTGATTCTCAATAACAGCCAAAAAGAGGTAGTTTTGGACACCTAATTTTATCCAAATCTTTTTTTTAATAGTCTTAAATATCCATGAATGAGAATTTAGAGACTAGTCTAGTAGAGGTCGATTTCCTCCAAGCAGGCAAGGCATTCTCAAGACCAATTTAGTCATATCTAAATGGTCGTGTATGCAAGTGACAAAAAAGTGTGATTTTTAGAATTCTAAAAAAAATATCAGATAAAAAGAACAAATATATGATATAATTTTACATATCATCTAAAAATATCACCTAAATGTTTCTAGATGATGATGACTCATATATGATAAGTCATATAAGATGACAAAAGCAATTAAATTAATCTTTATAAAAAAAGTCAAGAAACTATAACTAAAAATAATAAAATAAAAAAAAAGCTTGAAAATTCAGCCAAGGGGGTTTCCAACCCATCTTGGCCAAATGCTTCCCTTATTTATAAGGTGAGGAAGTTTTCATTTCATAAAAATGGCTTCCATGGAGAAACTTTGCCATTTTACTTGCTAATTTTCAAGTTTTACCAAATTTCATTAAGCTTTATTATATTTTATTTTAAAATTTTGTGATTTTATTCGTACCTTCAATATTTCTAACATTATCCTCCGTTTTAGTAAGCTTCATGATCACTTATGCTTATGAATTTTGATTCATGTTTAAAAGCCAAGTGTAAAAGCCATGATCAAATTTTCTTTATTTTGTTGTTAAATTTGATTTTTTTTCTTTCGTAACAAAAATTTGATTTTCATCAAGCAAAAATGTTCTCGTTAATATGTTGTTTATGTTATCATGTGAATGTGTTGACGATGATACTATTTTCTTTGGTGTTTTCATGTGAATATGTGACAAAGTGTGGCTATATGCTTATTTTTCATGATTTCATATCTGTTAGTGATAAATTGAGCTTTAGCAAAAATTATGATATAGGAAATTATATTGAGAAAAGAATTTGTTATTGGTTATTTTGAGCTTTACCAAAAATGAATATGGCTTGAAATGAAATTTATTTCATGTTTTATGACATTTAGGACTATTTTGCAAAGTTCAAAAATCGTAGGGATCTTAAAATAATTTTTTTGAATTTTTGAAGGCTTTAGAAGGGTATATCTAAGCTTGGTTGAATCTTGTTTAGCTTGTTGGTGATGATTTTGATTTTTTGGTTCTATTATGTAATTTTGTGAAATAAATTGCAAAAATTTTTCCTAGGTTATTCAAGCTTGGTCAAATCTTTAGTATGACCCTTAGGGGTGTTTTCATGCTTATTTTGACATGTTTATATGTGTTTCATGTATTTTCACCATTTTAGGGACTTTTTTGTCATTTCATAAAGTTTAAGGACCTGTTGGCAAAAAGTGAAATAAATTGTCCTAAGGCCAAAGGTACTTGGCCGAATACTTGTCATTTTGGTATATTTGATATTTGATTTTTTGTTTCATTTCTTGTAAGAACTATTTTGTAAACTTAGAAAAGTGTTGTATCCATTTAGTAAATTCATGTTTTATAGGGTCCAAATGGTCTTTTTATACCAAATTACTTATTTAGGGTATTTTAGTTATTTTAGGGTTAAAATGTAATTTTTGAAAAGTTTTAGGGTTTAATTACAATTTTTGCATTTTAGGTCATCTTTAATATTTTAGTTACCCATCTAGGGTAAATTATTGGTTCTTGTCATTTTTGGGTTTTTTAGGGTTACCGAGATGCTTTCAAGATGAAGGTAGCCTTTAGGGGCATTTTAGTAAATTTTTAGAACAAAATCCTATGTAATCATTAAGGTTCTTTCATGACAGAGGTGTGCACTAGGTTAGTTTCATCTTTTATGATCATTTTTATTTCCTTAAGGGTAATAAGATGCTTTCATGTTGAAGGTATACCTAGGGACATTTTGGTAATTTTGCATTAAAATCGAGTCCTTTATAGTTACTAGGATACTTCCATGTTGAAAGTACTCTTAAGGACATTTGGGTCTTATCAATGATGTTTGAATCCTTTAAGTCTATTTCGTGCATATTGTCAAAACCGAGCCTCAGGATAAATATTAATATTTAAAAAAATCAAAATTTGTAAAATTTAAGGCAATGTCTCCAAGTTGAAATAATATATGGTATTTCTCCCATAATATGAGAGGCATTCTAGAATTATTTTAATAACGAGAAGCCTTTTAAAAAAATCTAGATTTTTTAATTTTCATAAAATAAAACCTTTTGTATTCCTTGAGCTCTCTAATAGGGCACAAAAGATATTTTGATTTTTAAAACCTTTCGTATTCCTCCAACTCTCTAATGGGGTAGAAAGAGAATGATAAAAAGTTTTGTGTCCTTTTGGTCTTCTAGTGTGGTGCAAAAGATATTTCATTTTCGAGAAAATTAAAAACTCTATTTTCTCAAGCGGAAGAATAAATTAGTTTCATAAAATTTTATTTTGGAAAATAGGAATTATAATTAAATACCAAATATTGAAATTGGATAAATATCAAAATTCAAGTTATCATATGATTAATAAGGTACCAATTGCAAGGCATCATAAGCATCGATCCTAAGTCGTGATTTTAATTGACTCCTACACCCTTTCACATGATCTCTGGTATAATCATAGACTTTAAAGTTTGTTTTTAAGAGTTTTCATGACCTTCAAAATATGAACTTTGACGGTGACTAATCTCACCTGGCCAAAATCGATTGGTAATGACTACAAAAAAATGGCTATTTTGTAAAGACTATTTAGGATTAAGTCCAGTGAGGAATTCATCTCAACAAGTTATCCCCAAAAATGAAAAATAAGACAAATAATAATGATATGGCTCCAAAAAGTAAAAGAATAATATATGAAGTTATATAAAGGAATGAGGGGTGCATCCACCTTTTAAGTCAGGCTAGTCAAGGTTCGTATCCAGGCTATATTGTGACAATGAGTGATCCTAAGAGGATTCATAACTCCAAGCGACATCAGAGGCATATCTCATTTGTTCTTGGCTTTAGCTAGCTTGATAAAGTCATTGGCCAATGTATGATGAATTTAGAAGAAATTGTATCTCTAAATTTATAAGGTTAACCAATAACTACATGAACTAATATGGATTGATATGTGAGCAGACACTGCACCATGCTCATGGTTTTTCTAGGATATCTAGTGAAAGGACCAAAGTGCACTGAGAGGCTAGTTACTGGAAGGTTTCTTAAGAGGTCATATTGATTCTTCCTGCATACCAGGTAGCCATGATGCCTTGCTAAAGGCCAATCTTGGTCTATAAATATAAATAAACTTAATTGCATAATTATGTTTATTGCTGTTATAATAGAAGTCTAATAAGTAACACACAATATAATGATTTATTGGATTCATACCAGGATTTAATTAAATACAACTTAATTATAAAAGGTATAAGTAGGAGGAGTTAATTAAATTAACTCAAGTAAGAATAATTTAAAACATAAATCAGATTTATAAAATCTAATTATAGATGTCTTAAATGTCACAATAAAGATAAGAATGTCTTATCCAGATAATGTCTATTGAAGAATGGTTTAGTGATTTTATTAAATAAAGCCAAATATTGTATTTGAAAAATTAAATAATTGATAATTATTTAATATTATCTACATGAAGTAAAATTATTTTACTTGGCTTATGTAGACACCTTATTTTGTCCGGGCTAAGTTTTAATAATCTGGAGCATGGACATACAACATTTGTATCAATACAACATGTAGATGTATCGATACATAAGCCTTTGTATTGATACAGGACCTCATGTATCAATACTAGACCATGCCAGGACCAAAACATGCATTATGTAAACGAATGTATCGATACATATCAACATTTATCAATACAGTGGTTCATAGTATCGATACAATGGTTTATAGTATCGATACATTGATCATTGTATCGATACAATGTTTATTATATCGATACACACAAGGCTTTTGGACCAAATGTATCTATACATTGTACAATGTATTGATACATTCAAGCCATTTTTACGATCTGGGTATTTTTAACTCGTCCACCAGTGATCCAAAACTCGATTTTAACTCGTTTCTTTACATAAGGAAAGATTAAAACACATATTAGATTATGAATTTAGACTTTTAAATTAATCATAACATCTTTTTTAAGTCTAAATTGGATAAAAAAGGGTCAACATCACATGATCACCCTACTACCTTAGCTTGTTAACCAATATCACCATCAGCCACCCTCTTTGCTGGAAAAGCATTTTAGCATTTAATCTAGCCACCCTATGCACATCACATTGGCAGCAAGTTGATTCCTACAGCCACCCTATAGCCACCATGCTGACATCACCTTGTCCCCTTTGAGAAATGGCCAAGAACACCTCCAATTTGGCTACAAACGGCTGGTATAAATGGACCACTTCTATCTCAGCAGAAAGAGGTTAGATTCCAGCTCATTTACACATCCAAAAACACATTCATACACCAAGAAAACCAGAATCCCTAGCTCTTCACTCACCACCCAAAAAGCAGCCCTAAAACACTTATTTTCATCCACTACACACTCCAAAAATCACCCTCATCCATACCAGAACCAAAACCTCATCATTTTTCTCTTTTTCTTG
>JBBYHL010127746.1:0-32514 GCA_038381835.1 Adansonia madagascariensis | reverse complement strand
AGCCTTAAAAGATAGTTGTGTAAGGTTATACCTTAGCCTTAAAGGTAACAATTTCCTTAGTGAATTGTGGGAATCACTTTGGTAAGAAAGTACCAAGAAGAGAAGACTTAGGTGCAGAATTAAAGGACCGAACCTCTATACATCCATGGTTGATTTTTCTCTCTTCCTTATCTTATTTTTAATTTTCAAATTTAAAAAATTTTATAAAACTAATTCACCCCCATCTTGGTTCAATCTCTCTTTTGAAGCTAACAATTGGTATCAAGAGCTTTGGTCTTCTTTATAGGTCTCACAACCTTGAGAAAAGATCCTTGATAGCTCAAAAATGGAGAATGCAAACATTGTACTCAAAGCCTCAAGAAGCCCACAAGAGTTGAAAAGCCAAGATGAAGTTTGTCTTGTGGCATTTGAGACAAATGCAAATGCTACAGGACTTGAATGGCATTCCATCATGAGACCTCCACTCTTCAATGGTGATAACTACTCATATTGGAAGACAAAGATAAGGCTCTCTATCCAAGCAAACGACTATGAAGTATGAAAAATCATCGTCAATGGTCCACTTATTCCAAAGAAGAAAGTCAAAGATTGCATTGTGCCAAAGGAGGAAGAAGAATGGGATGAACAAGACACCAAAATGGCATAACTAAATGCCAAGGCCATGCACACATTATTTTATGCTTTTGGTCCAAGTGAGTACAATAGAGTCTCACTATGTGACAATGCAAAGCAAGTATGGGACAAGCTAGCAACCACACATGAAGGAACAAATCAAGTCAAAGAATCCAAAATAAGCCTGCTCACACTTGACTATGAATTGTTCAAGATGAAGACTGACGAAACCATCAAAAAAATGTCAGATAGATTTACAGAAGTCATCAACGGGTTAAAGGGACTCAGAAAAACCTATCCAAATAAAGAGATGGTAAAGAAGCTACTCAATAATCTTTCCAAGTCTTGGGAAGCAAAAGTGACAGCAACTGAAGAATCCAAAGATCCCAACACACTTTTTTTGGATGAACTCATAGGTTCCCTTCTAACATATGAAATAAAGGTTAAGCATGGACAAGAACCATCAAAGAAGGTAAGTGTTGCCTTTAAATTAAACTACAGCTAGTGATGATGATGAAGAGGTCGAGGAAGATGAAGAAATGGCTATTTTCACAAAAAGATTCAACAAATTCATGAGAATGAACAAAGCAAGAAGACCTCCTAGAAAAGAAATGTTGAAAGGAGACTCAAGCAAGAAAGAGAAAGAACAAATTATTTGCTATAAGTGCAAGAAATTGAGACATATCAAATTTGAATGTCCAATGTGAAAAAAATCAAACCCGAAGAAGCAAAAGAAGAAAGCTATGGTGGCCACATAGAGTGATAGTGACACCTCCGATAATGATGATAAGGAGGTGGCCAACCTATGTCTTAAGACTCAAACATTGCTTCAAGGTAAATTCAACAAAAGAAAATTCTTAGTACCTTGATAGTGGATGCTCAAGACACATGACCGGTGACCAAAATCAATTCGTGGAGCTAAAGCCTAAGGATAGAGGAAGTGTTACTTTTGGTGTTAACTCAAAAGGACAAATTAAAGGTATCTTTTGATAATGATGATGTAGAAATTTACCAAGAACAAACATCATATAAGGAGCAAGGACAAACAATGCAAAATCAAGAAGATCCAAAAGAGGAAGAACTACATGAGCTAACTCAAGTAGAAAGGGAAATAAATCATCCTAGAGAGTTAACTTATGTTAAAGATGGTGAGATAATTAGTGATCCAAAGTAAAGGGTAAGAACTAGATCATCTCTTAGAATTACATGCAATTATGTAGCCTTTCTTTCACAAATTGAGCCCAAGAATTTAGTTGAAGCTTTAAAAGATAAAAATTGGATCATAGCTATGCAAGAAGAATTAAACCAATTTGAAAGAAGCAAAGTGAATTTAGTTGAAAAACCTAGTGATTATCCCATTGAGGTACTAAATGGTTTTTTTGGAACAAAGTTAGGAATAAGGCTAGATTAGTAGCCAAAGGGTATATTCAAGAAGAAGGAATTGATTATGATGAAACCCCCATAGCTAGACTAGAGGCCATTAGAATACTACTAGCTTTTGCATGTTTCAACTATTTTAAGTTATATTAAATGGATGTTAAAAGTGCTTTTTTAAATGGCTTCATTAATAAGGAAGTTTATGTTGAACAACCTCTTAGTTTTGAAAATTCTAATTTTCCCGATCATGTTTTTAAATTTTCCAAAGCTTTATATAGACTAAAGCAAGCACCTAGGGCATGGTATGAAAGACTCTCAAAATTTTTAATTGAAAAAGGGTTCAATAGAGGCAATGTTGATAGAACTCTATTTATAATAGTAAAAAACAAGGATATTTTAGTGATTCAAGTTTATGTCAATGACATTATTTTTGGTGCTACTAATGAATCTCTTTGTCAAGAATTTTTTAAGTTAATGCAAGGTGAGTTTGAGATGAGCATGATGCGAGAATTAACATTCTTTTTTAGGCTACAAATTAAACAAACTAAAGATGGCATATCAATCAAGCAAAATACACTAATGAAATACTCAAGAGGTTCAAAATGGATGAAGTAAAGCCTTGTTCCGTAACTATGAATACCTCAACAAAGCTTCAAAAGGATAAATTAGGTAAAATCGTTTACTTTAAACTTTATAAGCCTATGATTGGTTCATTACTATATCTTACCGTAAGTAGATCGGATATAATGTTTAGTGTATGCCTATGTGCTAGATACCAATCATCACCATGAGAGTCTCATCTAATTGCCGTAAAAAGAATCTTTAGATATCTTAGAGACACTCCAAATCTAAGCTTATGGTATCCTAAAGAATCATCCCTTGTCCTACATGCTTACTCTGATGCAGATTTTGGTGGATTGAAAATTGATAGGAAAAGCACTTTTGAAACATGTATATTTCTTGGAAATATGCTCATATCATGGTTTTCTAAGAAACAAAATAGTATTGCCTTATCCACAACTAAAGCGGAATACATATCCTTGGGTAGTTGTTGAGCCCAAATTTTATGGATAAAAAAACAAAAAGAGGATTTTGGCATTACCGTGGATCATATTCCAATTAAATGTGATAATACTAATGCCATTTGTCTCACCAAAAGTCCAATCCAACACTCTAGAACCAAGCACATAGAAATGAGACATCATTTCATTAGAGATCATGTGCAAAAAGGTGATATAGTGCTTGAGTTTGTTGATAGCTTGTATCAATTAGCTGATATTTTCACTAAACCACTTGACAAGGATAGATTTTGCATAATTAGAAGAGAAATTGGATTAATGAATACACCCTAAAATTCATAATTTGATCTAATCCTGATGCTGTGCCTCACTATTGTTTGCATAATGCTTAGTTTGACAAAACTAGTTTTACACACTTGCTTGTTTGCTAATGCTCAATTGCCATGACTTTATTGGATAAGCTTGTTACATCTTGATTAAGCCTTGAATGATCTTGATTTTGGTCCTAGATATATTTTTAAATGTTTTAAATGGATAATTAGATCAAATATACATCTATTTTGATGTCATCTTATTAAAAATGACCCCATATTAGGCCATCTGTATCGATTCCTGTACATTGTTCTTTCATGTATCGAGACTTGTTTCCATTGTACCGATACAAACCCAAATTTGTTCTTTGCATCGATACCTGCCCTTCTGTATCGATATACCATATCGATACTTTTCAGTGTGTATCGATACAATAGCAATTTGATCTAAGTCTCAAGACCTAGTTCCTTGTATCGATACAGAATATAAAATTGTTCTTTGTATCGATACTCTTGTATCAATATTCATTGTTCATTTAGAACCCTCCGTGTGATTTTCTCTTATTCGAAACAAAACTGTTCATACCATCCCTCTCTTTCACTCCATTCTCTAATTGTCAAAACTCATCATCTTCAGTTTCTTTTAAAAATCAATTGATCCATTGACCAAATTCTCTTATCCAACTTACCAAAAACTATTTCAAAATCACTCATTACCATCTAAACCATCACGATTTTGACATCTCCCATCACCCTAACCCTCACCGCTTCCCTCTCTAAATCCATCCCTTTTGTCCAAATTTCTTCCAAAATATCAACTCTTTTTTATTCCTAAACCATTCCCATCATTGGTTGTGCATTTGATTACGAATCCATTCCTTACGTCACACCAATTGAAAACCAATTTTAGTGCCTATCACCTATTCAACAAAACTCCTCAAACAACCTTATACCCACCCAACCTGTTCGCTTACCACCTATTCGACAAAAGTCCTCACACAAACCCATGGCTCCCAAAACTAAACAAACCGCATGCCATCAAGGTCTCGTCACACATGCTTCCACCTCTTCTGCTCGTCAACCACCTTCGGCCCAAAATTAATCTTTCTTTGACTTGTGCTTTTGCGATACACGGACTTAAGAGCGTTTCACCACCATTTATGCCTAAATGCCCATCCAACAATGTCATGTCATCAACTTTCCTTTTTTACGGTGCATTAACTATCCCTACCTTCAAACCTTTGACACTTTCGAATGGGCCAAAATTCTTTCCTTAAATGTTTCGGTGCATGAAAATCTTGTCTTACCTTCTTTAGTAATGCATTTCTCGTTATTGATGACCATGATAATGTCATTGCTATTCGATCCTATCTTTTAGGATAAGATCTCATAGTCAACACGGATTCTCTTGCCTTTGCCTTTGATTTTTCAAATGAAGGCATCATCAATGAAGGCTCGGCTCCCGTCGTATTATGCACGCCCCACAACAAAGCTACGCTCCTTCTTCCGGTCAATCGCTTACTCTATCTTATCATTTCACATATGCTCCATCCATACGGAACCAAACATACTTTGATTAGTGACACTGATTATTGGTGGCTGCATATGATTCAATCCAGCACTTGTCCAAATTTAGTCTACTTTATATTTGTGGACCTCGTTCTATTTGTATATGGTTGTCATAGCCTTCTCCATGGCATGGCCTTGAGTACTACTTCAAAACTCAAGGTCTTGATCTTTCATGCGACCTCGGCATTATGGTAACCATATATCGCTACATTGGTTGCAAATCTATAGGACTTGCCGGATATAAAATACAAGGTGGCGACTTTATTCCAAAAGCTCATCGACAGCCACCATTTGAACAACTGGATGCTCCTGTTCCCAATGATCATGATGAGCCTCCTCCACTTTCGGCTTCTGCACTCGTGGATATTCCTACAATGTTCACATCTATTATGGGTCATTTTGAGGCATGGGAGGGATGATTTGACACCATCTATGCTCGTCTCTTTGCTCTTGAGCAAAGTCACCAAGCTCTAACTGAGCAATTCCATGCTTTCTCTGTTGCCTTTCCTTATGCGCCTCTACCTACTTTTCCACCTGCCGAAGATCCTCCAACCGATGAAGTCTAGTCAACTTAGGCACATATCTTAAAATTGTCAAACTTTATGTCTTTAGAATATTGTTTTAAGTTCATTAGGATTTCTCTTTACTTATCAATCTTTATGATTTTAGACTTCTACACTACTGTATGTTTTGCATTGTCTTGAACATCTTTTGCTTGATAAATTGATCTTACTTATGCTTGCTTATGCCTATTTATCCTTGAATTCTGTTTTGATATAACAAAAAGAGGGAGAAAGACCTTAAATTTGCAATATGTTGCTTTCTATGAATAAATTCTTTCCATGAATTGATTATGCAAATATTGAAACATGAATTATGCATTCTATGAATTGATTATGCATATCTTGGAACCCAAATTACATGTTAAACTTAAACTTAATTTCTTAAGCTTAATTTCTAATCTTGGGCAACTTATTGAGGGGGAGTTATTTCTTAATTAAACCTAAACACAAGCAATTTTATCTTAAGTTTTGCTATATCAAAAATGGGGAGATTGTTAACCTTGAAATAGGTTTTGATATAACAAACAAACTTAAGTTAAATTAATACTCAACTTTGTATTTGTGTTTAAATTGAAAAGCATCTTTAAAAATACTAAGTTTGTAATTTGTCAAAAATTATTGGGATGTGTTTGAGTCAACAAAAATGATTTCACAAACAATTTTAAAGGTTAGTATTGATACAAAGAACATGTGTATCGATACTATGCATAAACCTCTCAAATGTATCAATACAATGAACATATGTAATGATACATATTGCTAAGTATCGATACTCACTCCATGAGTATCAATGTAGGGCTTGGCAGTAGCCAAGGTTTGTATGAAACCCTCAAATGTATCAATACAAATGTGTATGCATCGATATAGGCTACTTAGTATCGATACTCGCCCCATGAGTATCGATAAAAGGCTTGGCAGTAGCCTAGGTCTGGTTGAAACCCTCATATGTATCAATACAACTTGCTTAGTATTGATACTTAGACCCCAGTATCGATACAAGTTGTAACGATCACTTTTTTGAATTGTGTATCAATACTATTGGTATTGTATCGATACTATACTGTGGGATTGAACGAAAATTAGCATTTATGAAGTCTACAACGGCTCTTCAATCACCACATTAAATGCCCAATGCCTATGAATCAATTTGCAGCTATAAATGGAGGTTCCAAATAGCTGAAGAGTTAGAGATACACATTTTCATTAAATCATTGAACAATACAAGCTCAAAATCATCAAATTCATTATTTCCTACTTATTCAATTCATACTCTTTAAGTCTATTTGTATCTCATTCTTCTTGTACTTAAATTTTAGCAAACATCTACCTACTAGAGGTTCAATTAGTTCTCAAAATACTTTTTTCATTTTACAAAAGGGGTTGTGTGAAAGTGAGTGAAAATATTTGAGAGTTTGGGGTATAATTCTCAAAGTATTTAAAAGGTTCTATCTAAGCCTTAAAAGATAGTTATGTAAGGTTATACCTTAGCCTTAAAGGTAACAATTTCCTTAGTGAATTGTGGGAATCACCTTGGTAAGAAAGTACCAAGAAAAAAGGATGTAGGTGCCAAATTAAAAGACTGAACCTGTATACATCCATTGTTGATTTTTCTCTCTTCCTTATCTTATTTTTAATTTTCAAATTCACAAAATTTTATAGAACCAATTCACCCCCTCTTGGTTCAATCTCTCCTTTGAAGCTAACAACCAACACTAATGAGATGATAATCAGGTGTAATGTACACATGATTATAACTAAATTTACAAATGACTATAACTGAATGTACAAGCAACCATAACTGAATGTATAGATGACCAAGACTGTTATATTTAATTTCAATACGTATATAAAATATTTAATTCAATATATATAAAAATAATAGTACCGATAACAATACTAAATGTACAGATGACCATAAATGAATGTACAGCTAACCATACTGAATGTACAAATGTCACAAACTGAATGTAAGAATGTACAAAAGACCATAAATAAATGTATAGCTAACAAAATGTTTAAAATGCATGAATGTACGGCTAACAAAAACTGAATGTATGGTAACTCATATGGCCATTAACCATATAAAAATGTCAGATAGTAACTAATCGCATTAGTTGGACATCATATATGATAATTACGTAAGAGATAGATATGATACTAAGTTAATGTACATTTGACCATAGGTCATATATGGCGGAATGAGCATAACAAAATACACTTTCGTATTAGATGCATGTAGGAACAATGTACAAGTCTACTGTATATACCCTTAAGTAAATGTACATGTGACTATAAATGAATGTATGAATCACCGTAACTGAATGTAGAGATGAATATTACTAAATGTACAGATGAGTATAACCAAATATACAGATGATGGAGAATGAATGTATACCTAACAAAAACCAAATGCACTCTAAATCTAATGGCTATTAACCATATTAAATGTCATATAGCAATTGACTGTAGTAGTTGGAAATCAGATATGATAATCACGTAAGATGTACATATGATAATAAGTTAAAATACATTTAACCATACTGACATTTGGCAGTATGAGCATAACAAAATGCACTTACACATTGATGCATGTAGGAACGATGTACAACTCAACTGTATATACCCTAAGTAAATGTATAGGTGACCATAAATGAATGTATGGCTCACCATAACTGAATATACCTATGAGTATAAATAAATGTACAAATAACTATAACTAAATGTACAAATGATTATAAATAAATGTATAAGTAACCTAAACCGAATGTATACTAAACCTTATGACCATTAATCGCATGAAAACGTCAGATAGTAATTGACTGCATTAGTTAGACATCCGATATGATCGTCACCTAAGATGTATATATGATAATAAGTTAATTTATATTTGACCATAACTCACATTTGGCTGATGAGCATAAAGGCATACACTTACGTGTTAGATGCATGTAGAACAATGTATAACTAAGCGTACATTCGATTTTTATTACACGTGCATTCATTTATGCTCATTGTAGATGCCTTATTTTGTTCGAGCCAATTTCTGACACCCTAGAAGTTAGGTAAAGGATGATAAATAAAAAAAATAAAAATAAAAACTGGGAAATAACTACCGGGTGCTGTGTCACCAAGCACTATTAGGTGACATGGCGCCAGGTCAAATTTTTTTTTTGGAGGTCTAAAATGCCTATCATCCGTATTAAAGAAAAATATAAAAATAAGGCATCAAAGGCCACTTTTCATGGTGTCACCAGGGTCATTGAAATTAATACATGGATTAATTTCTCACTAATTGTGACCAAGTTAAGGTAATTCAAGAAGCCATAGGCATGTGCAAGTTATATTGGTGCATGAGTATCGATACAAGGCCTTTATGGTGTGAAGAGCTTGAATTTTCACATTTGGTATCGATATAAGAGGGTTTGGTATTGATACCCAAGGTATGATATTGATACCTAGCATGTTTGCATCGATACAAACCTTAACAGTAGCTAAAGTTATGATTTTTGGTGAAATGTATTGATACACAAGTAGGAGTATTGATACAAGTCCATGGAGTATTGATACAGGCTTCTAAGTCTCTACACTGGAAATATTTTTTTTCTCTTAGTATCGATACACAGTTCATTATATTGATACTTATGGGTAAAAAACACCTTGTGTATTAATACAACATGATTTGTATCAATACACCAAGGCATTTTTGACAGTTTGAACCACTTTTCAACCTTCAAAAACGTGATTTAAACATGTTTTTGCACCAATGAACTATCATAAATCATTGCAAACTTTAACTATGGGCTCATTAATGGATTCAAATAAATTTTTGGAGCCCAAACAACCAATGACAAAGGTTACTTGCATAAGATATATGGTTTTAAGAGGGTGGTAAGCATATCATCAGCAGAGAGGCTATTGTAGCCTTTTTGTCTCCTTGCTTAGCATGGCAGAACTAGTAAAAAGAAAGTTAATTGAGCATGGTAGCTGGAGATGTCCCTTGGAGTAAAAGGGAAAAATAAAAAAAGCCCCTTACATTGTCTTCTAAAAGAGGGGTTGAGCAAAAAAAAACTCTCCCAACAATAGAAAAAATCTCTTAACCATTATAAAAAAAACTCTCAGCTATCAAAGAAGCTCTCTAGCCATCCCAGAAAACTTTTCATCTATACCCATAAATCCTTCAGCAACTCCAGCTCTAAACTCACCAAAACCACTGTTTCATTACGTTTCACCCTCAACCAACCTCTATTCTTATAACTCCCTAAAACCACCACCAAAACACCTTTAAAAACTTAACCTTCCACATATTTTCATCCTTAAAACACCTCCAACCACATTATCAGAAAGCTTCTTCCTTTCACCATTTTCTTGCTAAATAATAGCAAAAAGAGGGAATAAACTGAGCTAAAAGCCACTACTTTAAAAAAAAAAAGGAAACTTCAAGCTTTTGCTGGTATATTTTAACCTTCTTCCATATATTTTCTGTTTTGATCTTTTATTTCGTTTTAGTAGCCCTTCATGCTGCCATGGCCTTTCTAATACTCTTATGCATATTTGTTACCTTGGTTGGGGTAGTCTTAGGATCTTAATGACCCTCTTAACACCTTAAGGTTATTGGATAAATGAACTCACCATACTTCATCTTTATCATCATATAGGCCTCTATTCATGCATCTTTTGCCATGTTCCTTCCATACTCACATATCTATTTCATATTTAAATAGTCACTTTATCATGCCTTATGTATGTTCATACATTTTTTTGTGTTTTAAGGAGTCTAATGAAATAAAAATGCTATCTTGACAACTCCAACAGCCATTCCTTTGTTCCAATACAGTCATATCATCTTCAAGCACCTTGTTTATCACCTTTTTGCATCTATGTCTCCCATTTCCATGTCAAAGTGTCATCTTTGTATGTTTGCATGTGTAATCTCTGTTTATCTTTGCATGTGCTGTATTTTGTTAATGATATCTCCATTAAAATGCTTGCTTGCTTCTTAAAAATTGATTTTTAGAAACACCCCCAAGTTAGGTTCATGCTACTTTCAATAGATGAGGAATAGCATGGACTTAATGCTTTCATGATATTAGTCTTCCAATCTTAGGGATAGATCAACATTTCAGCTCGGATTCATGTTGAAATGAGTTCATTTTTCAAAACATAAAAAGAGATCCTTTCTAATATTAAGTCTTGATCTTGAGTCCTTTGTCCTCCTTAGTGACATGGTCAATAGGTTGTTTCATCATCCCAAACTACTCCAAGATTGTGGAATGAACTTGTGAAGCCCATATTACTCTCTGTTATAGATGTTCGAATGTCTTAAACTCGAGCTTACCCTAAAAAAACCAAAAATCGAATAACCCCATGTTTTTACACTGGAAGCACTATAATCTGAATTTGAAAAATCATTTTCAAACCACAAAATATTTCCATCGATTTTTCTATTATTTTTCCCTTGAAGGGCATTGAATTACCTTTCTAACCGTGTCTTATTTTCCCTTGGATCATCCTGGACGAGGGAGTTATGATTTTTTGAATCTTTGCTGTCTAGAACCCTTGAAACCACCGTGCAATATTCTGTTTAGGCCATTTCGACCAATCAGATGATTTTTACAAAATTTTCAAATATTTTTTCAAAAAAATTCACAAAATTCCCTTTTTGAAAAAGTATTGTTCATGATCTAACAATTTCAAATAAGTTCAAAATAATTTCCCAAAGTCATGCCTTTTTCCTTGTACATGCTGCTAGTGGCGAGACAGACTTAACTTTGAAAATTAATTCTACCTAGAAAGTGATTTCCTAGAATTTTTAGAATATTTTTATATTAAACTTTATCAAGCTACCTTTCCAACGGCACCTTGTTTACCCTCTGAGTCTTTGAATGCATCTAAAAAACCCAAAAATAGAGATGACATGATGCTGTCCCTTGTTTTCAACTTAATTCCAAATCTCCTCGTCGAGATGTTCGAATGTCTTAAAATGCACCTGTTTGGTCTCCCTCATGACACCAACCCCTTTTGACTCAGATCAAGGTTAAAATACTAAAAAATAGGATTCCATATTAAAATTTTTGCTAGTGGAGATACTCCAACTCCATTGCTCAAAGGGGATACTCCAACCCTGTTTTTCATTAAAAATTCAAAATTTTCCTTTATCCCTAAATATTTTGTATGACTCTATTTCAGGGGATACTCCAACCTTGCTTTTACCTCAAAGATTTAAAATTTTCTCCTTTAGATGCTTCAAAAATATTTTGACAAAAATCATCTTCGTTCTTTAAATTACCATCGAATCCAGACCAGTTTCTGAAATTGTCATCTCGGTTATTCTTCAATAATTGAAGGTAATTATGAGATACATTTCGATTGCCCCTTCTTTTTTATTTTTTTATTCATGATTGCGTGTTTATGATATTATTATATTTCTCATTTTTTTACCTTACTAACTTGTTTCTTTTTGTGGTGATTATTATGTATTCATATTTAAAATTCATTTTCCAACAAAATTTACAAGGCGATATTTTGTGTTAGTATCTCTCCAGTGCCTAATACAAAACATCCAATTTAAAAAAATCCAATCCGGATATCAATTTTACAAAAAAAATCCTTATATTCCTCACGTCTCTAAGGCGTATAGGTGTCTAATTTTCTTAAAAAAAAAAAAAAACCAGATTTACATTTTCTAAAACTTCATGCGTTAAAGAGGATATTATCTAATAGAAACCAAATGGAACTGATTTAACCGAGACCAAAGTGAGATATAGCTACTAGGCACCAATTTTGGGCATCATGGGGATACTCGTTTTTCCCTACGTGTAACCAACTCTTGAGCCCAATTATCAAATCTTTGGACCACGTAGACCTTGAAATCAATGTTTTGAGTTTCATAACTTGAAATATTATTTTCAATAGGCATCCGATCTTCCCTAGCCTAAAATAATCAGTGGCGACTCTAAGTTTATGTCCACTTCATGGTGGCCATCGTTCATCCGATGGTCTCTTTCCATTTCATATTACCACGCCTAATTCAAATCCCGATCATGGGATAACTCAAAGGCTCGACCATGACCAACCACCATTTATTTTAAGTTGAGTGTGATAGGCCCTTTGGATCATCCAAAGTCTTAAAGGTTGGGCATATGGTAATAGCTTGGTGACTCCACTAGGGACCTATAAAGAGTTAGGCCTATATCTAGCTATTTCTCACTTGGTTCTTGGTTCATTGATCACCATAATTATTTAGATATAATTCTCTTTTATTTTTGTCTATTAATCTTTATTGTTTATGTTTTTGTCCTGTGATTGTTAGGGATTATTCATGTCCAAACAAACATTGATTTGAATAAATATGCTTATATACGAGTGAAACAAAAAGGTTTGATTGTTTCCTCAACATATACCATGCACTTGCATCTGCACCAGATTTCCACCATAACCATGGCGTGGTTAGTATCCTAATTATTATGAGGAAGTGAGCCATCTGCCTTTGTGAGTAACCCTCCACATAGGCATGGCAAGACCTTCCAAGATGTAAATTACCTATGTCTCTCGTGAGTACCCTTTCACACTTGCGATGGGCCTAGGATCGAGGTGCCTCGACTGTTATTTTTGGATAGAGGAGTAATTCGGATACCGAAGTAGGCGTCAACCTAAACCCATATAGTAAACCTTATAAGCTAAACCATGTTAAACCATACCGGATGCTGCTAGGATAACCCAAAGATTAGGGTCACTCAAACATTTCTTATCTTTACTCCTATATACCATGGTTATGTGGGCGATAATGGATGAACGATGTCACACGCATTTATTTTCATGATCATTCCTTTAGGACGTGCCATTACATTTGATGATAAATCCTTTTTAATAAGTGGGTAAGGCGAAGTGAATGCCATTACTTGCAATGTTAACTTAAAATAGTCATATTTGACCGAGATAAGCCATCATACTGCCCAAACAACAGTGATGAACGAACATCATTATTTAGCTGGTCGGTCTTAATCCTCATGAGGTATCATGTTACTTTATGAAGGCACAATTTTAGTACGGGTATGCTAGTATGCTGCTTGTTTAATGCCTCAACATTTATATTCATCATATCTACCCTAGGCATTGTACCGCCTATTCTTGGGGTTAATTTTGTGATACACTTTTGCTGATATTTATTCATTTCTTTATCTTTTGCCTATTATTTCATATTTGGTTACTAACTTGTTCTCTTTTTGCTTTTCTTTTTCACCATGCATCATTTCATCATAATCACTATCATCATGAGACAATTGGCTTTACTGGATCAGTGTTCACTAAGGGGCGTTTGTCATGGAGCAACAGTTCACTTCAGAGCTAAAGCCCTTTGAAGAAGTTTGAGCATGGTTGGAGTGCCGACAATGTGAAGACGGAGACATTCTAAAATCAGGGTATGCCTCAGTAGTGCATGAAAGGATAAGATAAGATACTGTCAAAATGATTGGAAAGATTTGAGGACCATATAGATTAATTGGGATAGTATTGAAAGGGAATCATTCACTAAGAGATACAAAAACATTACTCTTCTAGTTTAAGTTCACTTGGATGTTGGTTTATTGCATGCAGCCTATCAATTTTGGAATCTAGCATACTGATGTTTCAATTTTAATCATGAAGATTTTGTCTTAACAGTTGATGAATACACTGTGTTACTCAACATTGAGAAGGCAAAGGTTGACAGAATATACTAAAAAGCATTGAATCCTCCAACCTTCAAGAAAAGATTAGCTTAAATCCTCAGGGCAACAGAGTCTTGGATTGAGAGTGATATCAAAACAAAGGGGAACGGTCAATATATCTCATAGACTAATTTGAAAGAGACAATGGCAAGTACAGTTGACATCCAAAAAATCCAAGATATTTATGCTTTGCTGATATATGGTCTGGTCATATTCCCAATGACATTAGGCTATGTTGAAGCTACAATAGTGCATATCTTTTCCCATTTATGTTGCAATATCAGTTAGGCACCGACCATCATTATTGAAACTATTTGAGCTTTTATTTTTTTTAAGAAAATAGGTACAGGCCAATTCATCGGATGTGCACTGCTCTTTCTCATTTGGCTCGTCAGTCACTTTGGCCCCAAAGAAAGTAGAACATCATATTGCCTTTTACCCAACTTCAGCCCTATCTCTAAGGTATTTGAGAGAGAATGGCCTTAAGACAAATCTAAAGAGCAATGGGTCCAAAAATTTTGAAACCTCAAGGGAAAGGAGGTAGCATGGAAGGCTTTTTAGTTTTCCCCATAAATGATCATATACCAGTGCAGAGATTTTGGCTGCGTGCCACTCATGGGATTATGGGAAAGTACTAGCTACGCCTCATTATTAGTCCTTCAATAGTTCTAGTGCTGTCAATTCATCCACTTCGTCCAAGACTTAAAGTTATGGGATTTTGACTATGGTGAGCCTGAATAGAAGTCAAAAGTCCAGCTAAACTTTCATGCATGGAAACAAATCCGCTACATGGAGAGATATTGGAGAAGAAGCAGTATGACCCTAGGATATGATGAATGGAGGATCTGTCATATTAATGATGCCATGCCCTTGTCCAGTATTAGGGCATCACAAATGCAAGTTAATCAATTTCCCTTTAAAGTTAAATTGCTCAAGTAAGAATTCAAACAAGAAAAGGCAACCTTTGCTAAAGAGATCGCTTGATTAAAAGAGGAAAATAGTTAGTGGAAAATAAACCTCTACCTTAGGGATAGTGAGATGAGTAGCAAAGTCAAAGAGAAAAACCACCTCAAGGAGTATCTCAAGATCTTGAAAAGAGACTATGTGGCCCTTAATCAAGGAAGCAAATCCCAAAAACTTGGAAAGTCATTGATCAAGTGGAGGATAGAAATTACTACTCTTAAAAAGGAACTTCATTGGTGAAGAAAAGCTACAAGGTAAATAGGGAAAAGCTTGTTAGAACACAAGCTCTTGCATCAACTTATTGAAGGAGGAATGAATCATTAGAGGCTCGAGTCTCAGATTTGAGAGCAAACCAGGTTTAAAATAGGGTTCTGGCACTCAAAATTTAAGGCTTAGAGCATTTTCTTCAAGCTCGCCAAGATTAAGTCGATGCACTAGTGAGAGCCTCCAAACAATAGAAGTAGAAATGGCTTCAAGTGGTTGATCACACGTGCCAAAACTGTCAGGACTATCACCACTCTCTCACAGAGCAGATCCAGGTATCTCAGTTAGAGGCTGAGAACATGATAGATGTAGCTCGGTCCCTGATGCATGATATCTTATCCACTGGAGCCCATAAGCAAGAATGGTTGTATTTCTTGGACCATGTAATTAGATAATGTAACCGTGTCAGGCACTTACGAATATAGTCATATGTAATCAGGACATTTTACTACTTTAATGAAAAATGCTATTGGTGGTGTTACCTTTTATCCAATTCTCCTTTTGCATTTGCATAACTAACCTAATCTTTTCATGGTTTTATTCATTCATGATCGCATATTCACTTTTATTGCATCAAACATATATATAAACATATCATAAAGGCTTAATTCGAAAATAATTTAATGTGAAGGTGATCTAAAACATGGAATCTATAGTTTGCCATCAGTACAACACTTGTAATCATCGAAAAATGATGGAAAATGATCACTAAGCTCTTATCGAAAGACTTGAACTCATGTATAAAGAGTCCTAAAAGCAGACACTCCATAAGAATAAGGAACTTCAGGCACAGATCTCTGAGCTAACTAAATTGCTATCCAATGCATTGAAGGAAAAAGGTAGATGAGCATAGTCAAGACAGGAAAAGAACTAACCTACCCTAAAAACAATTTGAATGGTAGTAGTGAAGCCACCAATGTTTAAGAAGGGGCACCACATGGGCAGCACTCTTTGGCAACAAACATTCCACTGGCCTAGCCATTTATTTATATCAATCCTATAATAGCATCCCATTTAATTTAAAGATTTCAAGGTGTAGGCTCTTTACCATCAAGGCCTATAGTACTAGACCTTGACGAACAAATGAAGAGAAGGAAAAAAGACCCTCAAAAAATGATGAGGATTTAGGTAAGTATCACTCATTAGAGAAGCATCTTAGAGTTATGGAAAAAATTAACAAATTTGGAATCGTAGACGCAAAGTCATTAGGGCTAGTTTCGAGACTCATTATGCTTTCCAAGTTTAAAGTGCCTAATTTTGAAAATTACAATGGGAATTCTGACCCTACTACTCATCTTCGCATGTATTGTTGTAAAATGGTGGGACATGAAGAAAATGAGAAGCTACTGATCCATTATTTCCATGATAGTCTGATTGGGCTAGCCCTCTGATGGTATATAGGACTTGATCTTATAAAAATTTAAACATGGGTAGACTTGGCGTGCGCATTCCTTGAATAGTATAAGCATGTGTCTGATTAGGTTCCAAATCATCTTTCTCTTATGAACATGGAAAATAAGTCTTTTAAGAGTTTAAGATAGTACGCTCAGAGATGATAGGAGGAGGTGGCTCAAGTTCACCCTTTTCTAACTGAAAAAAAGTGACAGCTATGTTTGTTGGCACCTTATGAGCTCCTTATTACAAAAGGCTAGTAGGAACTACAATGTAAAATTTCATCGATATGGTCATATCAGGTGAAATAATTAAGAAAGTCATCAAAAGCAGAAGGATATCCATCAAAAAAGCATCTAGGGCAGCCAAAAAGATAGCTAGTGAAGGTAAGGTGAAGGAAGTAAATGCAAAGTGAAGGTAAAGTGAGGGAAGTAAATGCAATAGGCAAAAATCGTGCTAGGTTTAATCAAAACCTTCATCCAGTATAGCCTATGTACTGCCTTGACAAGATAAATATGAGTCTTAACTCTTAATCATCAACACTGCAACCAGTCCATGTTACGGAGTTTGCTCTTGCGACCCAAAATGCATAACCCACAGTATGCATAATACAAGAGCTCTAAATAACCAACTAGCATCTCAAGAAAGAGAGCATTTTGAACCATTCCCATACTTGTATAAAGAGATTTACTATTACTTAAACTAGTGGCCCTAGTATTTAAGAACCCGAGATCATCACGTACCCTAACTGGTATGATGAAAACACTTTTTGTGAATACCATGCATGAGTGCAAGGCCATTCCATTGAGAACTGCACTTCGTTCAAAGAAAGGTGCAAAGTTTACTAGAAAAAGAAGTGATCAAGATTGAGCAAGGTCCGAGACCTAATGTTAGAGCCAATCCATTCCCTAATCATGCCGAATCGAGAGTGAATGTGATAATCAATGAGGGGTTATCAGGTTAAAAAAGCATCAGAGAAGTTAAAACCCTAATGAATAGGGTTTGGCAGGCTTTCATGAAAGTGAGAATAGTAGTAGATGATAAAAATGCAGTTGAAACATCTTGCTACCATTGCCATCAAGGACACGATTTGCAGCATTACCTATCATTCTTAGAGATGGTGTAAGGGATGATGGATCGATCTAAACTCTAGTTCTATAAGAAGTGGGATGGATATGGTAATTCATCTATAAATGCCATTGATGAGGAAAAACCCACTGATGGTCAGACCTCTAGTTGTCTGTCTCTTATGGGCATAAGAGAAAAAGCCAATGAAAGTTTTAGGTAGTATGCTGTAAGGTGGATGGAGGAGGCTACCCAGATTCATCTTTTATTGACAGAAAAAGAGATGACTGTTAAATTCATTGGCACATTACAAGCCCCAATTATAAAAAGGTGGCACAAAGGTTCCCGAAGAACTTTGCTGATGTGATTATGCTCTGCGAGAAATTGATGAGACCATGAAGAATATCTGCAAAGACAAAAGCAAAGGAAAGATGAAGGCTAGTAAGCAATCAAAATCCTATACTGAAGCTAGTTCATCCTTAACTCATTCTAAGTTAGACATAAAAAAAATGATTGATGAAAAAAATTACAAGATTGTGGACAACATAGAAGTAGTTCAAACACCAACGAATTTGGTTTGGTAAATCTTGGTGCAAGCTAAGCTACTTAATGCAACTGAGAAGACAAAGGAAATGATTGGCAACTTCTGTGATTTCCATACTGTGTGTGGCCGTACTCTTCAAACATGCAAAGAGCTTCACATCATGGTTCAAAGGATGATGAACAAAGATAGCATCAAATTCTATGATGAGAAAAAAATCCCACATACTAAGTTTGCAAATGTAACATCATCTGTTAGTGCACTGGAAGAAAAAAAGGGTAATCTTCCTTACGGGATTGAAAGACTATTGATTTTGTATGACATTTGACTGAGAGTTAAAACTGTCCCTGTTCATCCCACACCAAGGATGATCATCTAACTTTTATCTCCTTTCCCATACAAGGATGACAAGGCAGTTCCTTAGAATTATGAAAGCAAAACCTTGATCATTGGCGAATATAATTAGCAAGCTACAAATATTAACCTTTTGAGAGTAAACCACTTGACTCAAAGCGGCAAGTGTTACTCTCCAACAACATTGAAAAGTGAAACTCAGTAAGAAAATACTAGTCCTGTTCCTCAAGAATTAAATTCTGCAACCAAATATTCAAAATTAATAGCTATCAAGGATTCAGTGAGCGAGAAAAAACCTACGAAATTCTTTAAATTTATCAAGCATAGTGAATACAGCATCATGGATCAATTAAACAAGCAACCTATCAAGATATCTATGCTGTCACTGCTGTTGAATTTGAAAGTTTACAGGAATGCCATCCTCAAGGTTTTGAATGAGGCCTATGTCCTTCCTGACATCTCTATAGGTCAGTTGGATCGCCTAGTGAACAACATCACCGCTGACAACTACATATCTTTCGGCAATGATAAAATCCCATGCAATGGAAGAGGAAATTATAAAGCCCTCTAATCACCACATATTATAAAGGCACCATACTGTCTAAAGTGCTCATTGATAGTAGGTTAACCTTAAATGTAATGCCTATGTCATGCCTGAATAATCTCCTTATTGACGTATCTCATCTCTAGAATAGTCATACAATTATAGTGCATTCGATAGAACTTGCCGGAGCATTTTAGGAAACATCACCATTCTACTTTAAATCGACCTCTGCACTTATGAAGTTGACTTTCATGTAATGGACATTACTCCATCGTACAACTACTTGTTGGGGAGGCCTTGGATTTATTTTGTTGGGGCAGTACCATCATCTTTGCACCAAAAGTTGAAATTTATCATCAAGAATAAGGGTGTCAGTATCGGAGGAGAAGAAGATATCATCGCTGCTATTTCAACTGATGCCCTATATGTCAAACCGACTAGGATACCCTAAAATCCTCTTTCCAATCCTCTAAATTTGTCAATGCTACCTATGTCAATGAAGGTTTGCCAATAGTTCAGCCTTACTTATCAAAGAGTACTCATATGGGTTTGAAGCTGACTGTCAATAAATATGCCTAGGCTGGAAAAAGACTCAAAAAATGCCTTCAAAGAGTTACTGAAACCTTAAAAGTGTTCAACCAGATCGATAAAGAAAGGCTAGGATTCAAACCCACTGTGCAATAGAAAAGAAAATAAGCTAAAAAAACTTAAGAAAAGGATGACTCGTTTATCAAGATGAGACACGAAGGATGAGCCAATAATGTTCCCACCACTTTGGAAAAGTTTACACCCAAGGGGACATGTAAATACTGGTCTTGCTAATGCTGTGCTCATATTGAATAAGGCATTTGAGGATTTCTATATTAGTGTGATTGATAAGCCAGAGACGTCAACCCTAAGTTTAGAGGCTAGTTTATGTCCTTCAGGGTTGGTTCTGAATGTCTAGACTGAGACTGAGATTTTTGTACTGTTCAAGTCTATTTCAAAGTAATGTTATGAACTAAACCTACATGTTCATGCCCAAAAGCATTGTAGGATCCTTTGTATGGGCAACTTTTATTAAGTATTATCAATGAAAATGACTAAACATTTTGCATTTATTCCTTGTGTTCATTGTTTTTGTCAACCATAGACCTTTCTTTACATATTCTTCCACCCATATTGTTCTTTTTCATATTTTTAGGTGTCATGATGAAGATGAATGAATGTTTATACTGAAGCTTTAGAGGTCGACTTTGAACAACTGTTCTATATCATTGAGGTCGAATCTGAAAAAGATCTTGAAGAGAACCCCATACCCTTAGACCTGTTAAGGCTAGATGAACAAGAAGAAAAATAGATATTGCCTAATGAAGAACCCACTGAAACCAGAAACCTTGGAATAGAGGAAGATCCAAAAAAGGTTAAAATCGAAACCTTTATAAACCATTAAATCGAGCTAAACTAATAAGTCTCTTTTAGGAATATCGAGATGTGTTTGCTTTGTCCTATCAAGATATGCCTGGATTCGATACCAATATTGTGGTTCATAAACTTCCTCTAAACTTGAATGCAAACTAATCCAACAAAAGTTAAAGAGGATGAAACCAAAAATGCTCTTTAAGATCAAGAAAGAAGTGAAGAAGCAATTTAAAGCAGGATTTCTCGAGGTAGGCAAAAATCCTGAATGGATGGCCAACATAGTCCTAGTTCCTAAGAAGGATAGTAAAGTGCGAATATGTGTAGACTATAAGGATTTGAAGTGAGCCAGTCCCAAGGATAATTTTTCTTTGCCTTACATTAATATCTTAGTAGACAACACTGCCAAAAATGCACTATTATCTTTCATAGATGGGTTTTTTAGGATATAATCAAATCAAAATACCAGATCAAGCTAAATCCTACCAAATGCACATTCGGAGCTACCTCTGGTAACCTACTATGTTTCATTATAAGTGAGAAAGGAATAGAGGTGGATACTGATAAGGTTAAGGCTATTCAGAACCTAATACCCCCTTGAACTCAAAAGGAAGTAAGAAGTTTCTTGGGAAGACTGAACTACATAGCCTGATTCATATCTAAATTGATTGAAAAATACAATCTAATCTTCCATCTATTGAAAAAATAAAATCCTGGAGAATGGAATCTAAAATGCCAAAAAGCTTGCAATAGGGTCAAACATTATCTTTCAAACCTTCCAGTACTTGTGCCACCAATGCTCGAACGACCACTAATCTTATATGTATTAATCTTAGACAAGTCAATGGGTTGTGTATTAGGACAAGGTGATAAATAGAGGAAAAAGGGATAGGCTATCTATTACTTGAGTAAAAAGTTTATGGAATATGAAAATAACTACTTATTCATAGAGAAGCTATGTTGTGCTTTAGCTTGGAAGACAATACATGCTGTACCATACTACATGGTTAATCACCAAGCTTAATCCCACCAAGCATTTGTGTGAAGCCCCTGCCTTGTCCTAAAGATTAGCCAGATGGCAAGTTATGCTTTTTGAGTATGACATTGTGTATGTTAACCAGATAACCATTAAAGGTAGTGCAATAGTAGACTTTTTGGCAAATCGAGCCACAAATGACTATCAGCCTTTAAACTTCAAGTTCCCTAATGAAGACTTAATGTGCATATATGAGGCAGAGAGCACTAACATCTGGGTCCTCATGGATAATGTACTTTGATGGAGCTTCAAATGCATTAGGGCATGGAATTGGGGCAATTCTCATTTTACCTGATCAAAACCATTACCCTTACATAAGCAAATTGAACTTTGATTGCACCAACAACATAGTCGAATATGAGGCCTGCATCATGGGACTTCAAGCAGCCATTGAAAGGGGCATTCGAACACTGTAAATGTTTGGAGATTCAATCCTTGTCAGTTACCAATTGAAAGGAGAATGGCAAACGCACAATGATAAACTGATTCACTATAGGAATATGATATCAGAGCTTAAAAAATAGTTTGATCATATCAGCTTTCAACATCTACCTTGAGAAGAAAACCAAATCGTTAATGCCTTGGCCACCTTGTCATCTATGTTCAAAGTTAATTGAGAATTGGACATTGCTCCTATCTAAATAAGTATCCACTCAGCCTTGACACATTGCCATAATGTCGAAGAAGAAGAAGAATGTTTACCATGGTATCATGACATCCTCTAGTACATCAAGGATCAATGGTAACCAAAAGGTACAATCAAAGCTGATAGAGAACTATCAGATGATTGGCTGTGAACTTCATTTTGGATGGTAAGATTTGTACAAGAAAGGCTGGGATCAGGTGTTACTCCGATGCATGGATGCCTCCGAAGCCAAAAGAATACTTGAAGAAGTTCATGAAGGGATTTATGGTATGCATGCTAATGGACACCAAATGGCCAAACAAATCATGCGATCAAGTTGCTATTGGTTGATTCTAGAAAAGGGTTACATTGACTATGCTCGAAAATGTCACAAATGCCAAATCTACGCTGACAAAATCCCTATCCCACCAGTACCTCTACATGTTATAATAGCTCCATGGCCTTTTCTATGTGGGCTATAGACGTGATTGGGCCAATTACCCCCAAGGCTTCTAATGGGCATCACTTCATTCTAGTCACGATCGATTATTTCACCAAATAGGTAGAGGTAGCTTCTTATGGCAATGTCATCAGATGTCATGCTCTAATTTGCAAAACGACATCATCTGTAGATATGGTCTTCCTAAATAAATCATTGCTGATAATGCACGCAACTTGTAAAATAAAATGATGCAAACAATTTACTCTCAGTTCAAGATTCAGCATCGAAACTCTATCCCATACTATCCAAAGATGAACAGAGCAGTTGAAACAACCAACAAGAATATCAAGAAGATAGTCAAAAAGATGGCTGAGACATATAAAGATTGGCATGAAAAGTTACATTTTGCTTTACATGCTTATTGCATATTCGTACGAACTTTTACTGGTGCTACCTCATTTTCCTCAATCTACAGCATGGAGGTTATCCTACCAATCAAGGTAGAAATCCTTTCTCTCAAGATTTTAATGGAATCGCAACTTGAAGAGGTTGAATAGGTTAACACCTAATATAAGCACTCAATCTCATCGAAGATAAGAGAATCAAAGCCATCTATCATGGGCAGATGTATCAAAAGTGCAACAGGAGAGCCTATGATAAAAAGTCCATCCCTGTCAGTTCTAAGAAAATGACCTAGTGCTTAAGCAGATTCTTTTGATCCATATAGATGCTCATGAAAAATGGACCCCAAATTGGGAAGGACCATATTTGGTGAAGCAAGAGTTCTCTGAAGGAGCCTTAATCTAACTGAGATGAATGGTAGTGACCTACCCAATCCTATGAATTCTGATTCTATTGAAAAATAGTACGTCGAAAAAGACTTTAGGATTAAAACCTGAAAGGGCATCCTACTTGTCCTACGCTTACTATTCTCCAAAAAAAAACAACAACAGAAAAAAAGAAAACCAACGTAAGTTGAAAACTCGAAAGGGCGAATAAGTAACTAAACCTTTTTACCTAAACCAAGTCAAACCTAAACCATCATTAGCCTAAAACTGATCCTCCTTATAGCTATAACTCCAGTCAAGACACCAAGTAGCAACCTAACCTCTCTATTCTGTGTTAACCAAACCACACCAAACCTTATCTATACTTGCATTTGAAAATAAAAACTGCCTAATTTTGGGGCATCGATCCCACCATGAGGCAATCTGAGGAATCTTCTTATAATTTGGCCTACACCACAAGGATCATTTGCTCGAGAAAAAAAATCTCTGAAAGCATTCAGTGGAGAATTCATGTCATTAGCATCGAAGCCAATTGATTAAGAAAACTCCTTTTAGCTCTTTTATATTTCAAAATTTTTTGATCTTATAAGTTTGTCATAACTTGTGCCCTTTTTCTTTGAATAAAAATACAATTGTTGATTTCTTGCAAAACCTTTTTGTAACCCTACATTCTATGTTGCATCATGTTTATCATTTAATTGATAATGCTTGATAAATAGACAAAACTGATAATAGGATTTCTTAGCATTATGTCGAAAGATGAAACTTTGCAGGAGCTTTTGTTTCATATTTAAAGACTAAAAATGAACTCTTGAGGTCACAGCTAGTCTTACCTTAGGACCCTTCATCATAAAAATATGTTTAAAACATTCTCCTAATAAGTGGTCATGGACCTTTTGTAACTTTAAAGAAGAGACAACCTTAACATTTAAAGCCTCTAAAAAAGATTGACAAACCCTAGGCAAAAGGCCACCTCACTAAAGTCGAAGAAATCCTAAAACTAGCCATCAGATTAGGCATTTAAAGTTATTACCATTGCATTATTTAGACAGGCATTTGCATCTCCATGCATTATATAGCATTTAATATCTTTCAGGCATTAGCTCTCATACACAGAAGTAAAATTTATAAGGAACCTAAGGTACCATTTTTAGTTTTGAAGAAACCTCAAAAGGCCTCAAGTAAGTATCTTTGACCTTATGAACTTATTTAAAATTATCTAAGAAAAGTATCCTAAACTCATTTTTTTTAGTCCTCAAAGAGTAGGACGCTTATCTAGGCCTACACAAGTTCACAACTACCTGCCTGAGTCCTCAAAGAGCAAGACACTTACTTACCTTAAAGCCCACACAAGCTAGTGGTAACTACCACTCCTATCCTCAAAGAGTAGGATGTTTCCTTACCCTAAACTGACACAATTTGGTGGCAACTACCTATCTCAGTCCTTAAAGAGCAGGATGCTTATCTAAGCCCAAACAAGCTAGTGGCAACCACCTACCTTAGTCTTCAAGGAGCAGGATGCATCTTTACCATAAAGCCTACACCAACTAGTGGCATCCATCTACCTCAATCCTTAAAGAGCAAGACACTTATCTAAGCCCATACAAGTTAGTGGACACTACCAACCCTAGTCCTCAAAGAGTGGGATGCTTCCTTACCTCAAAGGCCATACAAGTTGGTGGCACCATGTAACCTACCTCAGTCCTCAAAGAGTAAGATGTTTACTTACCTTAAAGCCCACACAAGCTGGTGGCACTTGTCTACCTTAGTCCATAAAAAGCTTGACATCTTTTTTCATCAACATCAAAGCTTACAAAAGTTGATGGTGTTTTCTTAGGGTAAAACCTGAAAAATAACCTAGCAGGGAGGTCAAACCCTATAATACTCACCAAAATTTTCTTTTCTGCAAGTCATTTAACTCATCTCAACATGATACTAAATAGCTCTCTACTTCTCTGTAGGCACACAAATTCGTCATCCCATCCGTATAAAATGGTGTTTATTTATTTTTACACCATTCTTAATACTTAGCAATGGCCAAAGAAGGGCAGCCGTAAACATCTCATTTTGTTTGGGTTAGTTTTTGACACCCTAAGAGTTAGGTAAAATATGATAAATCAAAAAAATAGAAATAAAAACTAGGGGATAACTGCCGGGTGCCATGTTGCCAATACTATTAGGTAACACCGAGCCAGGTGTAAAATTTTTTTTGGGAAAGTCTAAAATGCTTATGGTCTGTACTAAAGAAAAATATAAAAATGAGGCATCAAAGGCCATTTTTCATGGTGCAGCTAGGGTCATTCAAATGAATACACGGATCAATTTCTCACTGATTATGTCCAAGTTAAGGTAATTCAGGAAGCCATAGGCATGTCCAAGTTACATCAGCATGAGTATCGACACGAGGCCTTTATGGTGAGAAAAACTTAAATTTTCACATGTAGTATCGATACAAGAGGGTTTTGTATTGATACTCAAGGTGTGGTATCAGTACCTAGCATGTTTGCATCGATACAGACCTTGGCAGTAGCTAAAGTTATGATTTATAGTGAAATGTATCGATACACAAGCATGAGTATCGATACAAGTAAATAGAGCATCGATACAGGCCTTTAAGTCTTGAGACTGGAAATATTATTTTTGCTCTTAGTATCGATACATAGCTCATTGTACCGATATTAATGGGTAAAAAGTACTTTATGTATCTATACAACATGATTTGTAATGATATACCAAGAAATTTTTGATAATTCGAATCACTTTTTAGCCTTCAAAAACCCGATTTAAACATGTTTTTGCTCTAAGAAACTATCATAAATCATTGCAAACCTTAACTATGGGCTCATTAATGGATTCAAAAAAAAATTTAGAGCCCAAACAGTCAATGACAAAGGTCACTTTCACAAGATATATGGTTTTAAAAGGGTGGCTAGCATATCATCGGTAGGGAGGTTGTTGCAACCTTTTTGCCTCCTTGCTTAGCTTGGCAAAACCAATGAGAAAAAAGTCAACTGAGCATGGTAATAGAGATGTCCCCTGAAGTAGAAGGGAAAAATAAAAAATGCCCCTTGCATTTTCTTCTAAAAGAAAGGCTAAGCAATAAAAAAAACTTTCCTAGCAATCCAAAAAATATCCTTTCTACCATCATAAGAAAAAACTCTCAGCTATCAAAGAAGCTCTCTAACCATCCTAGAAAACTCTCCATCCAGTCTTGCAAATCCTTTATCAACTCATGCTTTAAAAACTTACCAAAACCTCTGTTCCATTACCTTTCACCCTTAACCAACCTCTATTCCTGTAACTCCCCAAAACCACCACCAAAACACCTTAAAAAACTCAACCTTTCACATATTGAATCCTCAAAACACCCTATCAGTAACCACATTACTAGAAAACTTCTTCCTTTCACCTTTTCTTGCTAAATAATAGCAAAAAGAGGGAAGAAACTAAGCTGAAAGCCACTACTTTTAGAAAAAGAAGGAAACTTCAAGCTTTTGTTGGTATATTTTTACCTTATTCCATAAATTTTCTCTTTTGATCATCCATTTCATTTTAGTGAGCCTTTTATGTTACCATGACCTTTCTAATACTCTTATGCATTTTTATTGCCTTGGTTGGGGTAGTCTTAGGAACTTGATGACCTTCTTAACAACTTGAGGTTGTTGGACATATCAACTCAACATACTTTATCTTTATCATCATACAAGCCTATGTTCATGCATCTTTTGCCATGTTCTTTCCATACTTATTTATTCATTTCATATTTAAATAGTCACCTTATCATGCCTTAAGTATATTCATACATTTTCTTGCGTTTTAAGGAGTCTCATGAAATGAAAATGCTACCTTGACAACTCAAGTAGCCATTCCTTTGTTCCAATATGTTCATATCATCTCCAAACACCTTGTTTATCACCTTCTTGCATTTATGTCTCCCATTTCCATGTCAAAGTGTCATCTTTGTATGTTTACATGTGTAATCTCTATTTATCTTTACATGTGCTATATTTTATTCATGATATCTCCATTAAAATGCTTGCTTGCTTCTTAAAAATAGATTTTTAGAAACATCCCTAAGTTAGGTTCATGCTACCTTCAATAGATGAGGAATAGCATGGACTTAATGCTTTCATGATATTGGTCTTCTAATCTTGGGGATAGATCAACGTTTCAGCTTTAGATTCATGGTGAAATGAGTTCATTTTTCAAAGCATAAAAAGAGATCCTTTCTAATTTTAAGTCTTGATTTTAAGTCCTTTGTCGCCCTTTGTTTCATGGTTAATGGGTTGTTCTATTATCCCAAACTACTTTAGGATTGTGGAATGAACTTGTGAAGCCCATGTTACTCTCTGTTATGAATGTTTGAAATTCCTACAGTAGAGCTATCCTCAAAACAGTCAAAATATCGAATAACCCTCTATTTTTGCTTTAGTAACACTATAGTTTAAATTTGAAAAATTATTTTCGAACCATAGAATATTTCCTTTTATTTTTATATTATATTTCCCATAAAGAGCATGGAATTACCTTGCTAATGGTGTCCTATTTCCCCTCGTATCATCTCAGACGAGGGAGTTATGATTTTTTGAATTTTTGCTATCCAGAACCCTTGAAACCAACTTGTAACATTTTGTTTAGACCATTTTAGCCCATCAGATGATTTTTACGAAATTTTTAAATATTTTTTCAAAAAAAAACTCATAAAATTCACTTTTCAGAAATGTATTATTCATGATCTAACAATTTTGGACAAGCTCGAAATAATTTCCCTAAGTCTATCATGCCTTTTTCCTTGTACATGCTAGTGTCAAGATAGACTTAACTTTGAAAATTAGTTCTGCCTAGAAAGTGATATTCTAGAATTTTTAGAATATTTTTATATTAAACCTTGTCGTGCTACCTTTCTAATGGCACCTTATTTACCCTCTGAAGTTTTTGAATGCACCTAAAAAAAAACCTGAAAACAGAGATGACATGATGTTGTCCCCTATTTTCAACTTAATTTCCAAATCTTTTTTCGTCGAGAGGTTCAGATGTCTTAGAATGCACCCGTTTGGTCTCCCTCATGACATCAACCCCATTTGACTCAGATCAAGATTAAAATTCAAAAAAATAGGATTCCATATTAAAATTTTCGTTAATAGAGATACTTTAACTCTATTGCTTAATCGGGATACTCTAACCCTATTTTTCATTAAAAATTTAAAATTTCCCTTTATCCCTAAATATTTTGTACAACTCTATTTTAGGGGATACTCTAACCTTACCTCTCTGAGGGGATACTCCAACCTCGCTTTTACCTTAAAAATTTAAAATTTTCTCTTCTGGATGCTTTAAAACTATTTTGATAAAAATCATTTTTGTTCTTCAAATTACCACCGAATCCAGACCAGTCTCTAAAATTGTCATCTTGGTTATTCTTCAATAATCGAAGGCAATTATGAGATACATTTTGATCACCCTTTCGTTTTTATGTTTTTTTATTCATGATTGCTTGTTTATGATATTATTATACTTTACTAACTTGTTTCTTTTTCTGGTGATTATTATGCATTCATATTTAAAATTTGTTTTCCAACAAAATTCACAAGGTGATGTTTCATGTTGGTATCTCTCTAGCGCTTAATACGAAACATCCAATTTAAAAAAAATCCAATTCGGATGTCATTTTTACAAAAAACCCTATATTCCTCATGTCTCTGAGACGTATAGGTGATTTAATTTTTTTTTTAAAAAACCTTGGATTTACATTTTCCAAGACTTCATGCATTGAAGAGGATTATATCAAAATAGAGACCAAATGGAACTGATTTAACCAAGAACAAAGTGAGGCATAGCTAGTAGGTACCGATTTCGAGCATCATGGGGATGCTCGTCCTTTCCTGTGCGTAACTAACTTTGGATCCTAATTATCGAATCTTTGGACCACGTAGACCGTGAAAGCAATGTTTTGAGTTTTGTAACTCAAAATATTGTTTTCAATATGCATATGATCTTACCTAGCCTAAAATGATTAGTGGCAACTCCAAGTCTATGCCCACTTTATGGTGGCCAACTGAGACTAGTCGGATGAGCGACTCATCTGACAATTTCTCTCCAGTTTATATTACCATGGCTAATCCAAATTTGGATCATGGGATAACTCAAAGGCTTGACCATAACCAACCCCATTTATTTTAAGTCGAGCATACTAGGCCCTTCGAGTCGTCTGAAGTCTTAAAGGCCAGGCATGTGGTGACACTCATCTGTACATTTAGTTGCAGTCATCTATATATTTAGTTATACTTATTTCTATATTCAATCAAGGTGATCTGTACATTCACTTATGGTGAACTGTACATGTACTTGGGTTATATACAGTTAAGTTGTACATCATTCTACATGTATCTACTGCACAAATGCATCTGTTATATTTATATTGCCAAATGTGAGTTATGGTCAAATGTACATTAAGTTATTATCATACGTACATCTTATGTGATTGTCATGCTTGATGCCTAAACACTACGGTCAATTTCTATATAACTTTTTAATATGGTTAATGGCTATAGGGTTTAGTGTGCATTCAATTTTTGTTAGCCGTACATTCATTCTCCATTTTCTGTACATTTAGTTATATTCATTTGTAGATTTAGTTACGAAGATCTATCCTTCCATGTATGGTTGCCTGTATATTTACTTAGGGGTATATACAATAGACTTGTACATCGTTCCTACACATGTCTAACATGAAAGTGCATTTTGTTATGCTTATTCTGCCTTTCGACATTCCACGTGCCTGACCTTTACAAACTTTGGATGATCCCAAGGGCCAAAGCATATTTGACTTAAAAAATATGATGATGTTTGACATAAAGAAGTAAAAGACCATTGAACAAATCACTTATCCGACTAGTCTTGGATAGCCACCATGAAGTGGCCAAAGACTTAGAGTCACCACTGATCATTTTAAGTTAGGCATGACTGGATGCCTATTAAAAAAAAATTAGAGATTTGTTGTTTTGGGTTTGGAAGTTGGTTACATGTGAGGAAGGATTAGCACCGCCACAATGCCAAAAAATCGATACCATCTAACTATATCTTACTTGAATCTCGATTTTCTAGATTTTATATTTATCATTATTTAAATATAATTTCCTTTAATGCATGAAATTTTGTAAAGATGCGAGTCCAGGTTTCAATGCAAATTTTATCACCTATGCACCTCGGAGAGGTGAGAAACATAGGGATTTTTTATGAAAATGATCTTCGAATAGGTTTTTAAGAAAAAAATCAAATATTTCATGTTCAGAAATGGAGAGATATTGACACAAGATACTGTTTTGTGATTATGAAAATAATTTTTAAAGCATGAATGCTCAAGGTCCCTACAAGAGGAAACATATTAGTAAGATACGAAATAAAACAATAAATAAATCCACATAAAATACATCAAAAAGAGGGATGATCAAAATATATCTCGTAGTTGTCTTTGATTATTGATGAATAACCAAGACGACAATGTTGAGACTTAGATTCAGTAGAAATTTAAGGAAAAAAATGTTTTGATAACTCGAGAAGGAGAAAAGCTTAGATTTTAGAAGGAATATGAAGAGTAGAGTTAGAGAATCCCTTCAAAAGAATGGGGTTAGGCTATCCTAAAAATGGAAGTTTGATATTTAATTTAAGGTAAAAGCGGGGTTACAGTATCCCTTTGGGGTAGTAGGGTTGGAGTATCCTCGAAAATGAAAAATTTTGACATTCAAGAGGGATGGGCCATTTTTTGGATAGGGGGATCTTTAAAAATTGAGAGCCAAAGGTTTGGGTAAAATGTTTTTCTTTTGTTTAGCCTTGGTATGAGTCTAAAAGGCATAGGTCATAGGAATGAGCCAGTAGATCATAAGGCATTCAAACGCCTCAATAAAAGCGTTTCAAAAATTGGGTTAGAAACAAAGGATAACATTGCATCATTTCTCTTTTTGAATTTATTCTGAGCTTATCCGGAGGTCCCAGAGGGTAAATAAGGCACCATTGGAAAGGTAACTCGATGAAGATTAATGCAAAAATATTCCAAAAATCTTAGAGAATCACTTTCTTGGTGGAATTAATTTTTGAATTTCAACTTGACTTGACACTGGTAGCATGTACAGGGTAAAGGTATGATGGACTTTGAAAATAATTTTGGATTCATCTGAAATTGTTAAAATGTGAATAATGCCTTTTTAAAAAGTTAATTTTATGAACTCTATGGGAAAAATATTCAATTGATTTAAAAATGTCATTTGCTAGGCTAAAATAGACCAAATAGCAAACTGCTTGTTGGATCTAGAGGTTTTGGGTAGTGAAGATTTAAAAAATCGTAACTATTTCATTCGAGATGATCTGAAGGTAAATAAGACATTTGGAAAAATAATTCGAAACCCTTGAAGGAAAAAATACCAACACCTTTTGGATAGATCATTTTTGATTTTTTACATAATATTTCAAGACCAGACCATTGTGCTACTAGAACAAAATAGGGGAGGTGTTTCGTTTTTTTGTTTTTCTTTGGGTTGAGCTCTGGCCATGGATGTTTGAACACCTATAACCAAGATGAAAGGTTGACATGGGCATCATGAGTTCATTCCACAATCCTGGAGTAGTTTGGGATGATAGAATAACCCGTTGACCATGCTACTATGAGGGAGGTTGGCTAAGGATCAAGGGTTCATATTTTCAACTAAAAGACTTTATTTCATTTTTGAAAAACTAGTACACTTATACTCATTCTCCCATGAATCCAGAACTAAATACTTGCTTTGCCCCTAAGGTTGGAAGACCAATTTCATAAAAATCTTAAGCCTATGTTATTCTCTATGTATGGGAGATAGTGTATGCTTAACTTGGAGATATTTTTGAAATCGGGTTTTCTAGCACTCAAGCATGCATCTCAACACAAGCAAAGTACCACAAAATGATGCAGAATAT